>JANIPN010150969.1:0-240787 GCA_027478595.1 Erythroxylum anguifugum
GGGGCGGTGTTGAGCCAGTTAGTAGGTGTACCCAGCCGGAAAGCTTCCATTATGCTAATTGACCCTCTTCCTCTCCCAGCCCTAATCCCGACTCCAACCATCACCCCATTGCCACAGGAGGAGGGAGAGAGCCACTACTGGTCGCTGACTGCAGATTGTCATCCATCAACCAAGTCAGATTGTTCGAGCAGTAAACTCGCTACAACTTCTCATGACAGCGTATATCAAACTGCCCTCTCTTCCCGCTTCTACGCTCTTTTCCCCTCTAGTACTCTGCGCCACGGCCCGATCAGCATGTCACTGGGAGGCAGCTCTTGAGCGTTGTTTGTCTTGTGCAACAATCTCTTTAACATCTTGTCTTTCCTTCGCGTCGCCGGGAGTCTCTACCCTCAAAGGGACTCTAGTAGTAGTAAGCATGCCAGCCAGCCTTAAGGCGGTGCTACCCCGGAAGACCGACGACCAATGGACTAAGCTCCCGTTAAACAGCCGCGCTGGGCCTCCCCGTCGTTTGCAGGTGATGGTCGTCCACTGCCATCGATAGGGATCGCTGGCTCTTGATGGAAAACGACTTCGCTCTCTGAGTTCAAGCATGCATTGCTGTTCACTGGCCCAGTGTCTCCTTCGCTGGAACTTGCACAGATTCATGGCCGGCCCTTCTCCGCCTCTGGCCGTCGGGAAGGACGACAAGCTGACAGCAATGATGGTGTGGATGACGATGATGATCATGCCGGCACGAGGAAAATTTCCAGAGGAGGTTGCAGCAGCTGGTGTATCTCATCGACACTGACTACTGACTGGGTTCGTGCTCTCATGCTGCCCGCTGCCGCTTCTGCTTCTCCTGTTCCAAGACTTAACCCTCGGTCTTTTTTCCTCCTCACACGCTCGCTCAACCTCGAGTGGCAGCCCTCTTTGGCCACCTTGAGGCCCTGGTCAATGATGCGGGTCTGCATGCTGTCTGGATACCTGTTTGTATCAGGCGCGCTAATCACCCTCTTCTTCCTCGTCATCGTCCGGAGTGCATGCCCAACCTAGGTAGATACACGCATACGCTCCGAGCACATAAGTCTCAAAAAAATTATAAAAAAAAAATTCGGGCATCCGCGAGCCTCGCTCCACGGTGGCCCCAATCAGACATATCATAAGGCGACATCTTACACACGTCGATCAAACATTCTTGTCTGCACGCACCCTTTTGCAACCACAAGCTCACCCACCACCATGTTGTCGAGCCCATGTCTCGTCATAGAGCGGCACTCGGGAATTGCCCGATGACCACGGTAAAGCGTTCCCTGTTCAGCCAGCCTGTGGTCAACACAGAAGCATGTCAATCAGTGGTCAAGTACCAGCGACAGACCCAGCAATACCTGCCCACTCATCTAGTCAAGCAAAGGGCCCTTCCCCAGCTGTACACAGATAGTCCAGCTGCCGGCCACCGCAGGCCATCTGCGGACGTTGGTTTACGATCCTGCTGACACTAGGCGTAAGCTTTTCGGGCCTCTCACACCATGCTATTTGCCGACCCAAGTTCACTTTCCTGCGAGCGGCGTATGCACGCTGACCGTTTTTTTCTCTCCCTTTCTCTCGTGTCTTTCTTGTGTGTGAAGTTTTGCATGGCGCGGGGATGCCATTCAAGTTCAGACTGGCAGCAGCCTGGATGAGAAGAGCTGGATTTTTGCAGCTTCTCCACCGTTGCCGCCACCACCACCTCCTCCTCCTCCTCATCCAACAGCGGTGGTGGCGGCAGCAGTAGCAGCAGCAGCAGCAGCACCGACGACATCATCAACAGCAATGGCGCCAGCTGCGAAATGATACCTGCCGGCCCACCGCTTCCTTCTCCCACCACCACCACCACCATGGCCACCACCACAATCGACAGCAGTAGTAGGAACCAGCTGCTCCCGGAACAGGTTTTGACCAAAGTTTTGTGATCAAGATGAGGAGGTTATACAAGTGGGGCTAGGGTTTTGGAGAAGAGGATCAAAGAGGGGGGGGCCCATGGGTCGAAGCTCCTGTGACTGCTACCAATCCCGCGCCTTGTCGTGAGTTGACACAACTGACCTGCACATGCACATTGGCATCAGAACTCAGTCCTACGTCGTTCTCAGCCTGTACACACAGATGTCTTGACCGTCGGACGGGACATGCTGTCGAACTTTCCTCGTCGAATTACGCCGCTTGCCAATATCGTATCTCTCTATATTTCTCTCATTCAGCCTCTTCTTGCGATTGCCAAAATCCTCTCTATCGCAGTTGTTCCTCGTAGCCTGTCAATCATGACGCATGTTGGCACGATACCATGAAGTCTTCCGTACAGTGCCAATGCCCATGCATAATTACGTGCCCGATAGCGTGTCCGCTGAAATATAAATTGAAAGATATTTGTCGATTTTCTTCTCTGTTGAGAAGAGCTATATGCAACTGGTCTCGCACTAGTGACACGCTCTTTCATTAGCAGGCCTGGTCATGTACCGGAGAAAGGTCACTCGACCTCACCAAGTGGGAAAAGAGTCGCTCCTGCATCGAGGCGGTGGACCGATGGTCGACATGCTGCTTGCTGCACGTCCTAATCCAGCCTAGAAGCGTCTCTTCCTGCATGCACGCCATCCAGGGAGAGGGAGAGCGAAACCTTCTTCACTGGCCGACGCCTTCACAACCTTGCTAGTGAGAGTGATAGCACCCCGACCTGGGTAACGATGCGATCTAGCTGCCCACACTCTACCACCACTTACGGCCAGCTCTAGCTCGCGCCTCCCTTGCAAAAGAACGATCCTTTTGATAAACACCCCAGAAAGAGACGCCAACGCACAAGCTGGCTGCACGAGGATAATACATGCGAACTGAATTTCTCTCCAGCTGCTTCGTCTACCCATACTCCATCTCTCTCTCACACACACTTTCGTGCAACACGAGCTTGTTTCCCTGTCTCCATGCCTCTGTTTCCTCTGTCTTCTCCCCTTTGTCTCTCTCTCTCTCTCACATGCCCACTTTCGCCTGCCACCACCCCATCCAGCCGGTCTCTCCCCGTAATCACCTGGCCAACTTCCAATCCGCCTCCTCTTGCCTGGTCAGCTGTATGCCCTACCTTTTCTGGGCATCCTAGCCAATCGCCCACGCATTAGTATGTTCATACACCACAGATGCGGCAACCCATTGAGTTTCAGGATGCATGTAGCTTCGTAGTCAGATGGACACCTCGGGCCGAGACGTGTGGGCTACTAGCTATGTTCAGCCCTTTAGGGCAGGCTGACGGGGGAAGGTAAGAGGTTGAGGCAAGGCCGTGTTGGTTTTCTCACTAGCTCACATTTCACCTGCCGTCAACTTTTCCGGAAGGAGCGTCCAAGCGAGCAGAAATGAGGAAGGTGGAGATAGATCTCTGGAAAGAACATCTCATTCGATCAGCGGAAGGAGCGATAGATGAGGAATAGGTTTTCTTCTTCTTCTTAATTCATGTCACCATGATGTGTTGATTACTACCACCTGAGATTGGTTTCAACTTTCAAGATGGGCACGATCTCGTCTCCAAGCTTCATCTATCGGCGCATCGAGAAAGGTATTTCCGCAGCTTCAGAGTTGTTCCAATTGATGCTTTCAGCGAGAGAGTCCGCAGCAAATCAGTGATCGCTGCCTTGTTTATCGCTAGCAACCATTCCTGCCGAACCTTCTGTCCACCTCCGCAACCGAAGGCTTATCGGCTCGTCATTACTGACTTGGCTCTTGGCTACTGGATGGTAATTGATGCTATTGTCGTGCCTCCTCGTCTCCTCGTGAACGCACGAATATGCATCATGCTCACAATTACTAAACATACATTCACCCACTCACCCACTCACCCACTCACTCACTCATTCACTCATTAACCCCTTTGCTCCACTGTTGGCCTCAGGCTTGGCGTGGCTTGCACGTTCTGGGAAGCCGTCGCGTCTCGGCGACGGAAATGATCCAAACGTCTGGTTCGCCACGAGCCTGGGAGATGTCATGGCCAATATTGCAGTCTTAGCGCGGTAAGATTGCAGCCAATTCTTGCCGGTTCGCCACCCGGCGTGGGTCACTTGGCTGCATGCCACGATGATCGCCCCCTCCAAAATATGAAGTTGTGCACAGACAAGCTGAGCTTGCAATTGTGCCTGGCTACGTAGGGACGGGCAATCCACAATCTGATAGGTGCCGACTCTAAGTCACAGCCTTTTCCATCCCACTCGAACCGCACTGTACCTCTACTAAGATCAGCAGCACCCATGAAGCGAGATCTACTTTGTCTTGAGCAAGCTGCACAAAACTGGGTAGCCGCAGTCGTCGTCGCGTATGCCGCATTATAATGACCAGCCGCCACTCTCGACGAAAATTCGACCAATCCACAACGAGATCCCGCCGTGTCATCCACATCTTCAGCTCGAATGGGCGTCTGTTGCAGACTCTTCCATCTCATCACTGAATGACTGCGGTTAAGAGAAGGCCATGACAGGTCGACAAGAGAGATGGTGATTTTCTGGTAACGGTCAACACTAGACCTTCTGTGATCGGAAAGGTGCTGCTGCTCTTGACTTTCCATGGCGCAGCATTGCTTGCACCGGAGATGCAAAAAAAAAAAAAAATCACCTTCCTACTCCTTTCCCGTTCTAAAGTTAAGGCCGTCGTTTTTTGGGGAAAGCCGGCCAAGCGACGGTATATCAGAACACAGCCCTGCTGCAGGGCAACTGAAGGCGCCGAGATGCGCGTGTCTGACCCGTCTCGGCCCATGATTCGCCAGACGATCGGTTTTTAGCAAAGCTGGAACAGGCAACTCGTGCAGCACGCGTTAAAGAAATTGCTAGCGCACCTGTGCGAGCGCCCGAGCCCATCGTCTCGCTTTTTGCGCCTACTGATCTGATCCTCCTGATCCTCCTGATGATGATAATGATGATAATGATGGTGCTCGTCATCAGCGCCATGAGAAGGGTGAAGGGTCAACGGATGTAGTTCAACGATCAACACGCCTGATGCAGTAATGGTCGGTTTTCCAGGGCAATTGGCCTTCGTTCAAGGTCAAACTGGTGTTAGGCGCTCCGTTTGCGGTGTAGTCTGCTTGTTTTCTGCGTCGCTTAGGACAAGGCTTGGTCACTACGATGGGTCGATACACGGAAGAGCGTGTCAGATATCAATATCAGGTCGGAGTAGATCCTGCTGTTGTGCTACCTTTTTCCCGGCTGAGCCATCTTGCCGCAATGATGCTTTTGCAAAACTTTGCCTGAGTAGTGGAGTGTGAGGACACATATTGATGTGTCTCAACGCGCGATTCATGCATCTTTGTCATCATGCCCAATTAGGTGCTGGTAGCCTGGATATGTGGCACTCATGGATAAGACTGGGCGAAGAAGAAGAAAGATAGGGCCAACAAGAAAACATACAGTATATTACTGTCTGATCCAAATCTTGCAGTGGCTAACATATCCAGGGCGCTCAATTACTCAATTTGAGCGGCTTGCTTCTACCGACCTACTTGTTGCTATCGAGGTCGTCATCTCTGACAGCTGACAATTTGCCCGACCATTCACCTCCCGAGATTCCCATCCTTTATTTGTCGTGGACACGCTGGCATTACTCAATCTCGGACGTGGTACCTACCCCAGAGCAGAGCGAAATGTTTGCTGTCAGATCATCATATACGTGCCTTGCACAGATGCCTGCCTCTGACTAACCGCATGGTCGATGAAGCAGTCAGACTGGACGGAGGCTATTGCTTCCGAGCCGAGATCATTCATAGACCACGATAGCGCTGATGATTGCTCTTTCTGTTTGGCATTGCACGTCATCCCGAATGTATAGTCCCCCTGTGTGACGATAAATTCTCGTCAAGAGAGGCCCAAGGAAAGAACAGTAACAATCACTGCCATAGACATGAATGTGGTGGCCTTGTCCTGAAACCACACTTTCTTCCACGTCAAAAATTGTATTACTGCGGTCGTGATTGAATTAGATGAGATTTTCAAAATGCTCATAAACAATTTCAGGCAGAATTTGCGGCGTCACGGCGATGACTCATCAAGTGCTATGAGTAGACGAGCGCAGATGTTGCGGACTTGTTTGTGAGTAGCTGCAAATAGGTAAAGCAGGTGCATCCTATCCAAAGCCTGTTTGTAAATACAAGAATACACAATTTTATTGCTCGAAACTATTTGCCACCACACGCACGGACCTTCAATAGAATTCGCACACTCAGATATGCTCACTTCAACACAGTTTGGCGACAGTCTTGCTTAAATTCCACTCAAGCACACTGCACTGGATAGTTATATCTACAAAAGCTCAAAATTGTCTACAGCATTTCATCAGCATTCGGAAAGTCTCTGCAAGCTATCGTCATGGTCCTCAGCCGAGTACCTGGGGGCGACGAGCTCTTCATAGGCGGGTAAGCGATTGTCAAGCATCGAGCATTGTCAATATCTGTTTTCTCTCGCCGCATGCGAATATCGTTTAGAAACTCTCTCTTTGACATTGGCATATGCCACTATTGAAGTACGCGTTTGAAAAGCTATGTTAATTCATATGCTAACAGTAATTTATTGATACAGTATCTTTACATTACGCCGTGGAAAAGCTATCGAGGATGAGGGCATCACCCATGTTGTTTCTGCAGTGAACGCTTTTGATCATGGAATATTTGACAAATGCGAAAAGCGCATCATCTTGGATCTTGATGATGACGAGAGTCAGGATATTTTACAAGTCTTCGCACAAAGCTATGACTTTATCGATGATGGCCTGAAGAGTGGGGGCAAAGTGTTGGTGCATTGGTACGTCGCTATAGTTTCTCGTATGCAGGAGCATAGGCTGTGCCACTGGTCGTGCGCTCATTTGCGTTATGATGCCCGAAAGCGTTTGGGAGTTTGCTGACAGTCAGAACAGCATAATGGGCATATCTCGGTCCGTGACACTCGTACTGGCCTACCTGATGCGTACCAGAAACATGGATGTTGACGAGGCGCTCGATCTCGTTCGACAGACACGCACCCAAGCAGGGCCAAACGACGGCTTTATAGAGCAGCTGAGGCTCTACAAGAAAATGGGATGCCCACGGGACCCGTGTGAGCATCCGATCTACCAACGCTGGCTCTTTCAGCGCGAGCTCGCAGACAGTCGCGAGAGGCATCAGGCACCAGATAATATCATATTCGAGGACGAACAACCACAAGACGTGGCAGACAAGGAGCAGGCAAACCTTCCTGAGGCCAAAGAGTACCGTTGCCGCAAGTGTCGCAGGAGTCTTGCTACAACCCAATACATTGTGCATTCCATGATGAAGGATCAGAAGACGCAGTGCTCACACGTCTTTGTCGAGCCACTCAGCTGGATGAGGCCAGAGTTGGAACAGGGCAAGCTGGACGGCAAGCTCGAATGCCCCAATCCCAAATGTGGGCAGAACATTGGAAAGTACGCTTGGCAGGGCAGCAAGTGCACCTGCAATGCATGGATCGTGCCCGGTATCAGTCTGCATAGGTCAAAGATGGATGAGGTGAAAGCCAAAGCTCCAGCCGTGGCACCCAAGACTGCTGCAGCAGCTGCTGCTGCTGCTACTGCTTCTACTGATGATGATGCTGCTGCGACTGCAAAGGATCCTCCTATTTCAGGGAAGATATAGCCTAATCGCGAACCACTAGTCCCCTACGTAACGCCACTACCGCGCCTGCCGAAGCATCCGTTGAAGATCTCCTGCCAGCATGACCAACAAACGTGGGTCCCAACAACATTTGCCATCGACACACCGATCAAGCCTCGTGAGATCGCAACATGCTTTCGCAGGAAGGACAAATCGTGCCGGACTGAGCTTGTCCGTCTCAAACAACTGACTTTGGCCGGATACGCGCCGGTTGAACACAGTGGATTTCATGTCTTGGCCGAGGATAAGCGCCGAGGAAGGATTTCCTCACGGTAACCAAGAAAAGGGAAAAGATTTCTTCGACGTGACAAGCTTTGATCCATCGCACCCATCTCAGGCGTCAGGCGTACCGCTCGATGGCACGGAAGGGAAGAAGTTTGGATCCTTCATCCGCTCACGATTGCGCCGTGCCTGCTCGGCGTTTCTGATTCGATCCAAGCGCATCTGATAGAAGTTCCTGTTGGCATCCCCCCTTCTTGTTAGATATCTGTTTCGTCTGCCATGCGAGATGACTTCTCCAACTTTGAATAAAACTTCGTCTTTTGTTGCAATTACAGTCTGATTGAAGGCATACGCACCGATGTAGCGAGTATATTCGGGGTAGGTCGTCGGCTACGCTGGCGCCGGCACCAGCATCGGCACCAACCTTGCTCTTGCCGTCCGAAGCCTGATCATTTATTAGACACTCGTATAGATGAGAAAGTTCGAGATAGAGAACGAGAAACAAATCTGAAAATTGAACGAGTATGAATCGGAAACGAGATCAAAGAAAGAAAATAACGTTGATTCAAATCTTACCTTCTCGTCCGACTTGCCGTCCGCCGCTTTGTCCTTCTCCGCATCCTTGGCCTCGTCCTTCGATTTGTCCTTGTCCTTCTTCTGCTTCGCCGCATACTCCTTCTTCAACGACTCGATCTCCGCCTGCAGCTCCGCCTCTCGCTTCTTCTTCGCCGCCGCCTCGGCATCTTCCACTGGCGCTGGCGGCGCCGCGGACGGCGTGCAGAATGACTTGTCCTTCAGGTGCCCCTTGCAGATGTAGAAAAAGTCCTGGTAGCAGCGGGGAAAGAAGGTGATTAGGACGGACTCGCTTGGTTACCTAGACTGAAAACAAAGCAGAGAATATTGAGGGAGATCTACAGCAATCTGATCAAAGGAGAGCTGAGGTACCTACCTTGTTGTCAGGTGTGATCAGAACTGAGGTGGTCGTTTTGTAGTCGATCCAGCATGGCTTGCCTGAGTTCTCTGCCACCGTCCGTAGATACCATTTGTTCTGCAGGGCCATGCCGCTGATTGCTTCACGGGTTGGGATTAACAAAAGGTACTGGGCTTAGACCTGAGCATGTAGCTGTGTTATCGTACAGTGGTTAGCTCAAGGTTCCAAATGAATGAAGCGCTTGAATTATCTGATAAGGTGATGAGTATGAGTGGGGGAGTAACGTGGACATCTATGTGACCCGTCGCTCCCGCCTTCCGTAGGGATCTTGGGCTCGAAGTCGTGATCAGTTCTGTACATGTTCAATAACGTACTGATCAAAAATCATATCGTTGAAACAGGCAGCAGGAAGGATATAGAGGAGCCGTTTGCATCCTGCATTGACTATTTTACATTGCAATTATCGTTGACTCTAGTTACCCACTTGCATGGATGAGTACTCATGCTGGTAAACGACGTGATTAAGAAAACTTGCATGGCGATAGAATATTACTTGAAGTTTGTGAGAGTTCAAAATATATATAGCTACCCAATTGTCGATCAAGTGACCTGTCTATGAGCAAGTCATCGACAGAGATCTCGTTTTGAGCATGTCATATTTTAAGATTCGTCGTTGGGGCTATAAAAGCAGGCATGAGAGTCTGGCTCGTTCATTCTACATCTTCATAATCTCAACTGCATCATTAATACAAGTACAGGAATAGAAAAGTTATAGCCTTTCTTCAAACTTGGCAGCACGCCGAGCTTCCCTAATATCCGCCGGTGTCAGGCCCCGAGCGGACGCGTCTTTGCTGAAGCTCCTGATAAGACTGGAAAGACCACCCCTCAGATGCTGCAGAAGCTCGTCTATCTCGCCGTCCCGCCGCTTGCTCTCATTGTATTCGACATCTGTCCAGTGCACGGTGGTTGTCTTCAGGGTTTTCTCCACGGCATCTATCGCCTTGATCAGAGCCCGCCAAATTTCGGGGACGTTTTTGCTGACCACCCCGTATGTGTCCTCCGTGACGCTGGCAACAAGCAGGGCACATATGATGTCGACTGCCAGTATGATGGCTGTCCTCTCGCTGAATGGGCTCCCAAACAGGACGCTTTTCACACGTCTTACGAAAGTTTCCTGGAATAGCAAGCCTGGCTGGAAACTTGATGTGAATACGAAATCGGGTACTTTGAAACTTAGAAAAGGTGACAAGTAACCGTGTGCTTTATGCTCAAGCTGTTTTCTGTTCATGGTGTTCTTCTGCTCTGGAGTGAGTATGCGATCACGGGCCTCACCCATGTATTTCCTGATCTGAGGGCTCAGATCTAGCTGCGTTCCTGGAGCCGCCTCGCCCGCTTTGCGAGCCTGAGCATCGACCAGGGACACGACTTTTCCGAGGCCGTCTTTCGCTTTTGCAGCTTCTGCAACGGGGTCCGTTTTGATGGGTGAAGCAATCCTGGGAAGAGATTTGAGTGATTCGTTGAGATTCTCCTTGGATGGCGCTGGAGCCTTTGGCGATCCTTCAACGCGTAGCGATAGACTGTTGATTGTTTGCAGGCAGACTGCTAGCACTTGCTCCCAAGCCGAATCGCCCCGTCGATCGATTTCGGTGAGTATTGACTTCCGACGATCGCCAAACCGCTGAACGATCAGATCAAGCTCCCAGAGGGCGAATGATTTGACTGCCATCTTCTTCGCCTGCAGTCCACTTATCAGGCTACCATTCGGATCCTTTGAATCTGTACTCAAAGGTTTGCCTCGCTTGATCGGCTCTTGGGCCACATAAAATGTGAACAACATATTACAGTACTCCCAGAGTCCAAAGAGAAGCACCCCCTGAATGGTCGTGCGGAAAAGCAAAGTCCAATGAAAAGGTGGTATTACTGCTGGCTGCGAGTCTTCCCTTATGTTCCAGACTAGCCGGGCAAACCACAGAGACCATGCCCAAGCCCATGATCTGACAAGCATGTAGACAAATGGGCTGACCATCATCATTATCAAGCTCCGCTTGAAAAGACTGCCCAGCATCTTCGGTGTCAAAGCCATGATCCTACTCTTAACAGATGAAGCCGATGCGCCCTTTTGCGTATTTAGGTCTGTGCTGCTCGTTGTAACAATCGGCAATGGAATGAAGCTGTAGTCTCCCTGTAGGTGGATGAGAGCCTGCGCAGAGGCAGCAATGAATGCATGGCTGCGGAGGAAGACTACTCGTTCGTTGAGTCGCAGCCTCTCATATAGCTCTCCGTTCGCAACCCATCCCAGATCTGCTTCATATGGAGCCGTGTAAATGTGGATTTCAGAGAAGAGCCAAGCAGAAAGGGAATAGGCAAATACGATCTGTAAGAAGCCAAAATCTGAAATTGCAGCTAGTGTGCCATAGAGAGGTGAAGCAGCGTTTCGAGCGCCGAACCGGAGCTGTGTTATTCGGAGTAGAAAGACAATTAACGTGGAGATGGCGAGAACTGCTGCAGGGACGATGGAAGCGAAGGGGAGCCAGAGGACTGCGATAATCAGCATCGAAACAGCATTGTCTGTAACGGACTTACACTGAGAGGATTGGAAGCATAGGAGCAGTGCTTCAGCATAGCAGATGGCACCAGCAAAGACGAATGCCGAGACAAATCGGCGATGGAGCAGAGGCGTTAGAAATTCACGGTATGAACGAACCCTCGGAGGGGCCGACACCTTGCTGTCAGGCTTGACCTCTGCCATGGCGAATGGCTACTGATCCGCTTGACAAACTTGAGTTGCGGAGACGAATGTCAACGCAGACTCCAGGGTGTCAGTTTGAGGCGGGATTGTACATGAATCGCGAAGCTTTCTCGTTGCACCGGCGAAAGTCAACACTGCAAGTCACATGACATATTCTTGGCATTAAGCTTTGCCGCCAGGTGCCTGGACACTCCGCCCGCTACTAGCGACGTCAGGCGGCAGCATAGTCGCATTACGTTCATCACAAGACCCTGCTATTAGCATCCCAAGTCCTTTCTTCTTTTACTCAAGAGAGCGCTTCACTGTACTGCAAGGAAGGACATCATCGATCGCTCCTCAACCATTCCATCAGCATAATTCTGCACAATGTCTTTTGATCAACTGTCCTCAATGGAGTCGCAACCGACGACAATGCGACGGAACGAAGATCCCGAATACCAGGATGATCCAGAGTTCAACCAGTTTACCGAAGACTTATCTACGAAGCTGTTCACGCTCACATCGAATATTGCCAGGCTGTCTCAGCAAATCAACTTGCTGGGTACCAAGAGAGACACGCCACGTGTCAGGGAGCGAGTTCACGACCTTCTTGAGGAGGCTCGGGAGGGATTCAAGGACGCTGGGGATGGCATCAAGCGCTTGACCGCCTGGGAAGACCTGAACGTAAGTGACGGACATTGTGTAGATAGTGAGTAATATTAATGTTTCTTCTAGCCGTCGCAGAAGTACACACAGCAGAAGCTCTCACGCGAATTCCAAGCTTCTGGTACAGAGTTTCAGTCCATTCAACGCCAGGCACTTGAAAAGCAAAGAGAGTCGGCGACAGGCGCCCGGGCGGCTATTGAATCCGGCGGTGACACATCTGGTCTACAGCAGTATTCGGACGAAGCGACTGGAAACCAACAACAGTTGCAACAGGAGCAGGCGAGGCTGGCCCCGCAAAGCGAAGTCGACTTCCAGGAATCGCTTATCATTGAGCGCGAATCAGAGATCCGCAACATTGAGCAATCCGTCGGCGAGCTAAACGAGCTTTTCAGGGATGTCGCACATATCGTCCGAGAGCAAGGAGAACAATTCGATCATATTGAGAACAATGTCACAAATACTGTTACGGACACCCGACAAGCGGATCTGGAGCTACGCAGCGCCAACAGATATCAGAAGCAAGCGCGAGGCCGCATGTGTTGTCTGCTTCTGATACTGCTTGTTCTCTTGGTGATCATTGTTCTTGCTGTGTCACTAGGATGAAAAAGAAGGGAAATTTGTGATTGTGGCGGCATTGCGCTGGCGTTATGGGAGCATGAAGCATCGAACTCATATTCTGAACTATTCAACTTGTCACGATGATTGAAATCTATATTCACTTTCCAAAAATTTATTGAGGACCGAAGGTTGTGTGTTTCGCACTACTTGGTATACTGAAACATTCACAAGTCAGGCTGCCAGCATCGTCACCCGTCAGCTTCAAACACTTTGTGGCTGTCCACTCTCCGATATCAGATGGGTGTCTACTGGGCCAGGCCCTTCACCGACACCTGTCAGGATGACTCCACTAACGCCATCTTTCAATGCTTCAACCACTTTGTCTTCGAAGGCAAGTTCACCTTGGACAGCTTTGACGGCGGTGCCCTTGGCACCTGACCAGCCTTGCTTGTCCTGCAGGACCGCCTTGAAAGAGCCCACTACCAGCTCTTCGTCTTTCTCCAAATGATACACAACGCAGTTAGGGCCCGCGTCGAATGTGTATGCCGCAACTATTCGGCCTGCTTTCTCGTTCAGGCTTTCCACAGCCTTGACTGCTGCTCTGCTGACATCGTTCATGTAGAAGATGGGAGGTGTGGTATCTAGGCAGGTAGCGTGGAAGCTGTTGCTGTCACGCATCGTCACCTTTCCAAATGCTTCAAAGTCGCGATTTTGGATGGACTGCTCCATGGCAGCCATTCCTTCCGGCACAACAACCTCAGCCCGGTGCTTGAAAAGCTGACTAGTGGCCACGGTGGCTTGCATGCCAGTAGTACTGCTCACACCCTTCTTCGCGGCACTGACCACCAGAACCAGCGCGCGCATCTCGGGCCAGTGGCTCCGAGGAGCGACGATGCGAGCCTTGCTGTCCTCACCGCCAGCCTTGCTGCCCATGTCCCATGCGACATAGCCACCCATCAAGCTTCGACAGGCGGATCCTGAGCCTTGCCGTGCGATGAGTGAGAGTTCTGTTGGGTTTTGTGGAAGCTTGTAGAGATCCGCGATTGCACGGACAAGGGCGGCAAATCCCGCCGCTGAGCTCGCGAGGCCTGCGGCAGTGGGAAAGTTGTTGCTGCTGACTATGCGCAGAGGATATGAAGATAGAGGGGGTAGCGATGGATCTGCCTTCTCTAGAGCAGCTCTAAGGGCTCGAAGCTCTTTAAGGCATGCTGCTGGCCTTGAAGAAGTGAGCGAGGACGGCTCGCCGTTCAAGGTCAGAGTGTCTGGCGCAGAGTAGGATGCTGAGCAGGATGCGGTTGTTAGAGTTCGTAGGTCTGCTTGGTCGAGTGTCACAGACAATGAAGAATTCGTGGGTAGGTTCAGTCCAACATCTCTCTTGCCCCAATACCTAGTGTCATTAGCAAACATGAAGGTGTAGAATTCAGACATAGGACGTACTTAATGACGGCGATATTCACCGGAGCGGTCGTAGTAGCACGGTAGACCTTTTGGTCGGACATTTTGATATTCCTGCTTTGCGCGATAATATTGATTGGCTATGTTCGGCAAGATACGACACAAGTAAAGATTTGTTGGCAGAGGTAGAATTATAGAGCTTTCAAATCCCGGGTGTGAGGGGCCAAGTCCGGTTCGGGAAGGCAACAAAATCTTCACGATGCAACACCAAATTCACAAGGGTTCTTTGCCAGAAACGCGAAGAAGTTGAAGTTTTCAGCTTTCAGCACGAACAGCTGGAAGTATATACAAAATCTTGGAAAATTCTATAGACTGACTCAGGCCCGAAATTTATACTTAGAGCCAAGCAGTGCATGCTGAGCAAGTCAGTAAGAGAGCATTTCGGATGCTTCCTTACCCGCCTCTCTTCGAAAATCAGCGCATAGAAACCTGAAACTCAGCTGCTGACCTTTTTGCCGATCATCTATGAGCAGAAGATAGTTGTTTGCAGTGCAAATCTAATAACGATGCTCATACACCAAAGCATTGGGCAAGCTAAACGCGAGCTGCCCTGTTGTCACCTGCTGACTTTCAACTCTGTCTTTCAACAGTCCGAAACTTTTTTTGAGAATGGTCGGTTTTGCAAGCCGAGTCGAAACTACTTAGGAGCCATACAACGCGAATCAGCACCGTTTCAGATAAGGACTTGAATCACACTGTAGACTCAAAAGATGGGTGTTAGGAATCGATCGCATTGTCTATCTGCAGACAGACGCCATGCACCCGCGAAAAAAAAGAAAGCCGAAGGCCCAAATATGCGCTTCGCACAGTGCTCATGCCGTTATCGAATAGAAACATAGATCGTGTCCCGTCACGCCAGAAGCCAACCCATCCGGAAGTGTCCTTGTCGCCCGACAATGGGGTTTGCCTTCTTAATCGAACAGACCGAAGCCCATGTCGTCGTCTGACTCCTCCTTCTCCTCTTCCTTCTCCTCCTCGGCCGGAGCGGCGTCACCACCAGCGGCAGCGGCGGCGCCGCCAGCAGCAGGTGCAGCAGCAGCACCGCCTCCGGAGCCGACGTTGGTCAGCAGGTCCTTGACGCTCTTGCCCTCAAGCGCCTGCATCTTGCGTCAGCGAACTTCCTCTTGATTTTGTGAACCACCAAAATCATCCAAGATGTGGAACCTGGCAGTCGCTTTCTTTCGTACCTTGCTGAAGATGGATGCCCAGATGGGCTCGACCTCGGGGACATTCGCAGCAGTGATAAGCTGGTTGAGCTTCTCGGGCTTTGTTTTCAACGTAGTCAGCGCAAAAATCCGACAAAGGTTCGTACTAATAAGTACGGTCATTCCAACATGTCAAGTGTCGCCGGCACTCACCGTGATCTCAATTTCCTCGTCGGCGAGGATCAGCGCCGCGTAGGAGCATGCGAGCTCAGCAGTAGACATTGTGACTGATTTGAAGAGTGATGTGGCGAGAAATCGTCAAGATGGAGTTTGCTTTGATAATGAGCTGCGGGCGGAAATACACTGAGTTACTCGTGCGATGCAGTGAGAGGCGAGTTTGTGTGGGCGGCAGGGCTTGGGGCTTGGGCAGATGTGGCTGAACGCTTGTCCGGCTCGGACGCGGCTGCGGCGGCTAGTGCTGTGGCTGTGGGGTGTTCTTCTGCAGGCCACTTAGAACCCCAGTCGAGGTGCCGAGGGAAGGGAATCTGACGTATCTGTGTGTGTGTGCCGCCCCTCTGTTCCAAGTAATTCGGCATCCTCCCCCGCGATTTCCCGCAGAAAGAGGGTGGAGAGACAAGACCGATGGGGAAAGTACATGTCTCGTGCCGAAGTGATACTTCCTAAGAACAAGAGGATAGCAACATCTTCTGTGAATCGCCCATCAATTCTCACGTTTCTTTGACAGCTTATCTACGATTCTCGGGGGTTTGTACGGGAAGTCGAAGTCAACATCATGACAGATTCACCCGCAGTCCACGTGCCAGTGGATCCAAGCGAGCGACCGATCTTGGAGCGTCTACTCATACTACGCGATGATTTGTCGTTGATGCGACAAGACCGGACAACCTATGTCAAATCACAGGATATCGAACCTCTCTATAATCAGTTGGTGGAACAGGTGTCATTGTTGAATGGAGTGCGTAAAGAGGAGGACAAGGCTTTGGAGCAGAACAGGTTGGACTATGTGCTGGACGACTGTTTTCAACTCGTGTCTCTGTTCTTTATGACAGTGGGCCGAAACGATGAAGCACCTGCCTCCTATGCCGAGTCCTCCACCTTGAAGCGACTGCTGGACCACCTCAAACAGGCTGCGTTCTACTCTTCGAAGGATTTGGCTGGAATAAATATGCGCATCAATCATCTTGCCGAGACGATAGAAAGCGGCAGAGGCTTACACTCTCCACACTTGCTCACTCTCCTGGAGAGGCGTCTGGCCACTTGCAGAAACACTCTCAATGATCTGGAAGGCTTGCTCGCGACTCTGGACCCAGCAATTCTACCAGTATATGAAAAGCTGGTTGCCATCTTGAGAGCTCTGAGTGCTTGCAACACTAGGACAGTGTTCCCAAAGGCAGAAGTCGAGGGTCTAAGGGAAGAGCTCAACACCCTCAATTCAGAGATGGTCAACGATAAATTTGTTGGAGCCGACGGTCAGATACCAGCCAACCAGGACATCGCCGTTGGGCTTCTTCGAAGGTGCCAGCTGTGGAGCTCCCTCGTGCTTTCAAAGAAGGGGCAGGTTGATGAAAGATTTGAGGAGATATACAAGAAGCTAAAGGGCATCCGCGACAAGCTAGAAAAGTTGACATTGACTCAAGCTTGGTCTCTGAGAGAGACAGACCTGTACCACTTTCAACGGGAGCTGGATCGTATCGATGAATCGCGTGTCGAAGACAACTTCATTGACGAGGAGGGACAACCAGCTGACCTCCACGCGCAGAGAGTAAGTCAAGTTTGGATCATCTGTCAGCACCGTCATTAACAAATTCACAGACTTTGCTCTACTTGCTCCGCAAGTCTTACTCCCTTATTTACATGCTTATCTTATCGTCTGAGCCTGTGTCCGAAGCACTCCTGCCCATTTACAACCAGCTCCAGACCACACGGCGTTGCTTAGTCGAAGTCCGACAATCAGGCGGTGTTTCGAGCCCACGAGAGCTGTATCCCTACAGCATGAAGCTCAACTCAATCGACAACATGCGGGTCGACGGCAAATTCATGGTTGGCAGCGACATTCCGGAAGGACAAGCAAGGGTGAATGCTCTACTCGCCGAGTGTTATGAGATTGCGTACAAATTGAGGACCGAAGCTGATTCAGATTCTGATTGAGTAAAGTTCTCCTTGGTGGATCAGACCAGAGCCACATATTGCAAGGAATGGCATTGCGAGGCGCTTGTTACATAATGTTCTTCATGGTGTACGATGCATTGATATTTTCTCTGTACATAGATTATGCTGAAGCAGCCTGAAAGACTCACAGTAATTCGAACCACTAGTTAAGCTACTTGTTGCGAGCTACACAGCAGGATTTGACCAACTCTTTGTTGATACATGCGTTCTGCACAAGTACTGTGTAGGAATTTCCTCACGAATGTTGAGTATGCCGAAGGTGAAGACGGCATATCAAGTTCAAGATCAAAATTTGTGACTGGAAAGTGAGAAGCAGTCGTTGAGCAGGGATACACTCCTCTGTGAATTTTTGTTTTCAAGTAACGAAGGGGAGTATCCGAGAATAGATACTGTGACGTTGTCGGCACTAGCTGTCACGTGCTCAAGATGGACACTACGCTGGTGCTGGTGTATTGTCAAGGCTGGCAGCAACAATGCCAGCCGCAAGCTGGCGTGCTTTGCCATCCAACAGCGACAATTGCGCTTGAAAGCTGATTTCGTTCCAACTGCAACACCAATGGCCGTACAAAACTCTTCCAGCTGGATTAGAGGCGCGTAATTTTCCAAATCTGTTGGGGCACAAGGTTGAATGTTAACATATAGAGATTGCTCACAACTTCTCCCACTAATGTAGCGGTACTCACTGTAGATTGTATGCCAGTATTATACCTTGGGTGAAGTGACTTCAATGGTCAGAAGCAATGAGTCTTTGCACAGTGTGCAGCGCAATTCCGTTTGAGCGTCTATTCGGATCTGAAAACAGCCCTCGGATACACGAGGTTGGGGAACTCAAGCATGCAAAGTTTAACACACGGCAATGCCGCCTATGCGCATTTTGGGTGGAATCTTACGAATTGGCCTATCCAGCGCTCATGAGAAAGAGGGCCAGAACTCACCGAAACGTGAGAATGCGACTGCAGATCTGTTCGCCGTCCGACGATGAAGCCCAAGAAACAGAGGAGCCGTGGTTTGAGCGAGCGGGGATCTGGGCTTGGAAAAGCAATATCAACACAGGACCATGCATGTGGCTTCGCTTCTATACCACTCAAGTTATGAATGAAGCACCAAGAGATCCTCTTATTTGTATAAGCTGCCTGCCAGAGCAGGAGGAGCTCAGACGGACAGCAAAGCTGATGCCGCGGATCAGATCGCCAAACGAGATCAACACACGCCGGTTGAACTACGAGCAGATTAGAGTGTGGCTATGGCATTGTTCATCGAACCATAGAGGAGAATGTCAACGCTCCACGGTCTTTAAACGTCAGACTCTGAATCTGAGACTGATCAATGTTGAGACGCGTCAAATTGAACGCGTAACCGACCAAAGGCAGTATGTGGCGCTAAGCTATGTTTGGGGACCACAACACGGAGACTACAGCTTGCGCTTCTGGCAGTCTTGTGCGAACGAAGATGGCATCATAAAGCTACCAGAAACTTTACCAAACACAATTGAGGATGCACTCACTTTAGCTCAAAGACTTGGCTTCAACCACGCCTGGATTGATGCTTTTTGCATTGACCAAAGCAATGAGGATGAGGTGAAGGAGCAGCTCGCTAACATGAATGTTGTTTTTGAGTGTGCTTTCCTTGTGATTGCGGCGATGGACAGTTCACAGGCAGACGCTGGCATACGTGGTGTCTCGAAGGATCTTACAAGATTGGCCCAGCCTCGAACCCGCATACCTTATGGAGATTTTGCAGCGACATATGTTACAGACATCTGGAAAGAACAGGGCAAGTCACCTTGGGAGCAGCGAGCTTGGACCTTGCAAGAGCTACTTCTGGCCAAGCGCATACTTTTGCTGCACAGCGAGTATACTGTAATGCGATGCCAAGAAGGCATATTCAATGGACTACTCGAAGCAGACGATGACTACTTTGCAGCCGAATTCACTCAGAGTGGAACCCATTTCTGGGATAACGGCTTCGACGTAGAGTTGAATAAGTTGACGTGGGATTTTGGCAACTTTGACAACTTTCTTGCCAACTATACCCGACGACAACTTACCAAAACAGATGATATTCTTAATGCTTGCTTGGGCGCCCTTTCCCAGATCACCCGAAACACTGGCGTCGGGTTCATACAGGGCTTACCCCGGGCGGATCTTCATTCCGGGCTCCTTTGGAAGCCACACCACTTGAAGATGCTGAGTCGGCGAACAGGGTTCCCCTCATGGACTTGGGCAGGATGGAAAGGTCGAATCGAGCACCATTATTGTATTGATGATCTCGCTATCTATGATGCTCTAGGCCCTGCTGAAAGGCAAAAATATATTGATGAGGGAGGGTCAATTGCATCCGAGTCTGCACTGAGCTTTGTTTCCACACTTCGCGATGCCTTCGTCATTGATCAGGGTGATCAGAGCTCCGAGCTTCGTCTATCGTCTCAAGTTATGGATGTTAATGCTTCTGTCGTTCGTCAGCAAGGAAAGCCACTACTCAAACTACCCAAAAATTCCGAGCAGTCAAAGCTTGCAGTAGGTGACCACTGGGTGATCATGGATCGGGATGGCCAGCCGCTCGCCAATCTTGTTGGTGAAGTAGCGCGTTTCGAAGCCACAGACTATTCTTTCCAGACGGATTTGACGACATCAGCTGAACTGAGGCGGCGGGGTGGAGATTGCAAGCTGGTTTATGTAAAGTATTTTCCCCACCTACGAGATACGGCTCACCCGGCGAAGGACAATTGGCTTTTCGATCAAGTCGGATGTCTTGTAGTGCTTGACAATGATCCCAGCAACTCGAAATCAACTGTCACAAGAATAGGCGCGCTCTTCATTAGACTGCAAGATTGGCTGGACCTAGAACGGCGGAATGAGGTCGTTACCTTGGTATGAGGTGATATGCTCACAAGAAGTATTTTGCCTGATGCAATCTACTTACCCTTGGAAGACTCACCGACAACGAGCTATATAGATGTTCTTAAGTAGAGTAATATATGGTACGATGATGATGATGACTTTTAAATTGATGTAGAACTCAACTAACGCTAAGCTTAGACAAGATTAACAGATCACATTCATCTAAGAGATAGTTCTCTAGCTGACAGTGTAAGAAACAAATGATGAATTGATCATAGGAGGTAGCGTTATGCTCAATGCAAGATGTTATACAGTCTTCTGCTTCTATTTTTCACCAACATTATACAAAGTTTTTGTTCGTACAATACACCAAGCTTGCGAGCTTCATTGCTCGTGAGTGTTCAATAACTTTGAGCGCTTGCCGTTTGACTCACAGCCACAGATTGCAGCATCCTCTCCTGAGAACAGTAGTCTGCGGCATTATTTCGTCTCTGCCTCATCCATCTTGGGAGCTGCCGTCTTTGGGGCAGTCATCATCTCCGTGTACGCAGCAGGAATCTCAGGCCATGGTCGCCTGACGGAATCCCTGAGCCTGACGAGGCTCTTCTCAGGGCCAGGGATGCATCCAGCGACCACAACGAGCCCATTCTCTTTGTCGACGCTGACAATCTCCAAGTTGTGAGCTGTCACGTTCTGGTTGCCCATACGTCCAGGCATTCTCTTTCCTGGCAGAACCCTGCTACCACCACCCTGACCTTGGCCAGCTGACCCCATGCTTCTGTGGCTCAGCGACGCACCGTGACTGGCGTCCTGGCCGTGAAACCCGTGCCTTTTCATACCACCGGCAAACCCCATACCGCGCGATGTTCCCTTCACGTCCACATACTGGCCAATGGTAAACCAATCGGCATGGATGAAAGATCCGATAGGCGGGAGATTCTTCTCTTTTGCAACACGAAACTCTTTCAGATGTCGTTTTGGAGCAACGCCTCTAGCAGCGAATTCGCCTAGCATCGGCCGTGTGACATTTCCTCCTGCCTTTGCACCACAGCCGAGCACTGCAGCGATGTAGCCGTGTCGCGATTTGGTCTTGTGCGCAACAACCTGATTTCTGTCGAGCTGGATGACGGTCACAGCGCGTCGAACTCCTGTCTCCTTGTCGTAGATGGCTGACATCTCGCGTTTGTAGCCCAGAAGTCCCGGACGAAGCGGCATGGTAGGCAATCTTCTCAGGAAGGCAGCAGCCTGTGAGGAGCGTAGCGGAGGTTTGTTTGGATCTTTACCGAACCGAGCGCCCTTGTGAATGGGTTTCTGAATCGACCTGATTGTTCGCGTCTGTATCGAAGCTATCGTAGGCGATCGAATGGAAAGTCGTTCGAATCCTGGTAGGAGAAAGGAGGGAGGCAGGGCCGGAGCCACTGCCTGCAACGAAAGTCGAGGAGGCATACTGAATAGTGTCGATGAGCACGTAGCTCGACCGACTGAAAATGGAGTGGTTGACTGCTCAATCAAGTGTGCCGAAGTTGCGCGGAACTACTTCCAAAGGAGAATCTCTAGGTAGTGCTGACTAATCAATCTCTCGACGATGTTCCTCGGAGACGCTTCCGAATATTATTGCTCCGCGGTCATTCATCTGTCTAGGCTCCATAGATTATCGGACTGACATTCTCTCCCTGAAGTCGACAACAGCTCTAAGGAAGTCTATCAAAAATTAGTCACGTTCATCCGTACTATTAATCCTTTCAAAATCGATTGTCACCTCGGTCATGGCTCTACGGACAGCGCCACAGGCAGCCAGCGGTGCCGCCGCTCCCACGCAAACACAGACCAATATCACTGAACCTGAGCAGGATAGTCGAGATGGTGCACAGATTGGAGTCTTGAGACTTCGTGGAGAGCTACGACCACGGCCTGGTGTCAGATGGGCAGATGACGTCGTCGACAACTCGCAGATGAACAAAAAGAAGTCAAAAGGTACTTGAACCTCTTCGAAGGCTGTCGTGACTATTTTGTACTAACACAAAGACGAACAGTCTGTTGTATTTACCACAAACCCCGTGAAGTGGGCGAGTCGTCCTCCGAGTCTTCTTCTTCTTCATCGTCAAGCGAGTCCGACTCCGACAGCGAGCCAGACAACAGTACGGCTCGAATAGGCGGCAAAGGAGCTGCGAAGAGAAGGACACAAGACAAGAAACCGCACGACTGCGATGAGCACGATCATGAGCAGGAATCAAGCGCGTCAGGTAGTGACGAGTCCGACTCAAACAGCAGGCCCTCGCTACGTGGATCACGACCGAAAGGAGCAGGAATCAGAAGAGCTCGACGAAGAAGTCCGAATGCCTACGAAAAGATGTAAATATAAAGCATAGAGCACAGCAACCTCTTCTTCAGCGACGATTGGCGATGTTTCGCCATCCTGAACTGGATCCGGCTGTATCCTTCTCGATTCAACAACCGACTTATGATTTAATGAGAACATGACTACTGCACGACACATACATCCTCCCGCTAGACTGAATGGCCAAGACACAAGTGTTATAATGAGCGAAAACTGAGACTCGAAAACAATGGCGTCAGCGCCGTTTTGAGGTTAACCATCCAGTACTCAGAACACCAGGGTCACCCATGGGGCCTCTCCACGCAATAGAAAGAGTTCCCAACATCACTCTCCCGTCTTTTGTCATTTCCTTCTCAGCTAGTTGCTCTTTACTAGCACTCTCGTCTTCCGCAATCACATGACAGACTTGATAAATCGCTCTAGGACTTAGTGTTGGGGCTGTGAGATGGCTGTCTCCCGAGGAAGCCTGTTCTCCCCAATTTAGACTGACGCTCATAAACGGCGGCTTCGGATTGAATGTCACTTTCTCGAGCGTGATAGGGCCTTCAGTCAGATTTTCAAGCTGCGCCTCAAGCGCGAAGCGTTCGCCCTTCTTCTCGAGCGTCTGCCTCGCATCGCGCGCCTGTAACTCCGCTGAGGAGATGAGATCCGTCGCCTTGGTGCGCACGCTGAGGCAAGGCAGCGCAGCGAACTGGTAAAGTTTTTTGAACAACCTGGTCCGCCGGCCCACCACAGCCCCGTCCTTCGTAGTCGTCACCTCGTAGCTCACATTCACCGCCAGCGTGTGCGCGCCGTCCTCGCGCAGGTCGAACTTGAGCAGCTTCTGCACGGTCTCTCGCGGCTTGAGCCCGTCCGTTGACGCGTCACCGTCGGTCTCCTCCGGGTAGAGGGTCAGGGTTGCGGACTGTGATGGCGTGGTAATCTCGGCGCCGATGTGGACGGAGGATATGCTCAGCTCGGCGGATTCAGCTTCGCTTAGCTCGTTGTTGGCGCAGATGGTGCAGCTGAATGTGGATCCGACGAAGGCGGTTCCGAACCCGGTCGGGAGACTGAGGAGCGGCGTGAGGCTGAAGGAGCCGTCCTTTGCGTCTGGGTAGCCTCGAGACGCTCGAGGGTTGATGTGCTTGACATCGTCTTCCGAGTTCTCCGGTAGAGGGGCTTGATCGGCTAAAATTGGTCTCGAGAGTCTGAGTCCTGGTGTTAGAGCGTGTCTAGTGGATTCCCCTTGGCCTGGAGCACTGACCTGAGAACTTGAGGCTGTTAGCATCTCGGGATCTAGAGACTTTGGTACAGTCAGTGGTCTTCTTGTGTTGACAGACCTTTGATAGAGATGGAATGCGGCTCCTTTCCTTGCTCCATGATTTTCTAGAAATTCAATAAATTGATATCAACAGGCGAGTGTTAACTCAGAGCCCAACGACGTAACTTGGTTCCCATCAAGGTTCTAGACAAGATACGCAGGGCTATTCCGGTTTTATAAACGAATGTCGAGCTGCAGTCTCCTTTTCGTAAGCATTGTGTTGTTCATCGAAGCTGTCCCTGATCGATCTATCCGTCGACGCAGTCAGAAAGGACCGCATCAGATCAAAAGAGAGTTTAGCATCGCTCCCCATTCATCACGACGCTTTATCTTGAACCTAGAGATTTAATCAAGCAAACATTGTTTTAGGCTAGTCTACTGCACACATGATTTTAATTGCAAACATTGAAAACACCAAATGCTTAAAATCCATCCGATGGAGTCAGAAAATCAAAGCGATCTTCATCTGACCAGATGCAACAGCCTATATCTCCGACTAGACACGCCCAAAGGTAAGAACAGCCACACCACTTCGCGAGACGGATTTCAAGTAACTTCGAGCGATTAGGCAGAGGTGTTTTTACAAGAGAAAGGATATCGTCGGGCACTGTGGTAGAGGTCTGCCCGGTACTGATTCTACCTCTTAAAGATGCGAAGATCTCCTCTCAGACCTTAATGGACTCGTATACGTACAATTGGCCAGACCCGAATGAGCCACGAACCCAGACACAGGCCGTTGTGCTAGGTCTTGGCTCCATGTTCAACCACAGTCGGAGAGGGCAGAATGTTGGGTGGTCAAGACTCATGGGTCAACAAGTCATCAAATACACGGCACTACGAGATATCGCACCGGGCGAAGAGTTGTGTATCAACTATGGTAAAGTTTGGTTCGATGACGCGGATGAATCTTCAGAGGATGAGGAGAACGAATCGGACATGCTAGGCAAAATTGAGGATGGAATCTTATGAAATTCTGCATGCTGAGTTTTATTACCATAAATTGCCCATTGGTTTCTTTGAAGTCGGAAAATTTGTTTTCGTTAATCGTAAATTTGGGTATCATTAAAATCGAGTCCCGTCACATTTGGCAGGGATGTGAGGAAAGAGAAAGGGTTATGTAAAGATCTCAGCCTTTCTGAGACCGAAGAAGCTTGTTGGCAAGCATAAGTCAGCCGTATTGGTTGGCAATTCCCGCTTCGAAGTACTTGCTGAAAGCCAATGTACCTCATATTGATTGGATCAACACCACGTTTGCCATTGCTTTGCAAGGCTGGAATAGTCGATAGGAGCCTCCTAAGCTCTGGCGTCCACCGTCGGCGTCGATACAGTCGGTGTGCCCATTCCTTGACTGGCCAGACTTGCTTTTCTGCTCGCGCCACCTGTCTGTAGAGGCGTTGGCCGCTGCCCTTGGCTTGAGCCCGTCTTCTTACGCTCTTCCGGGGCGTCTCCAGCAGCTGCGCCAGAATTGGAATTGCCAACAGCGTCAAAGGTGCTTGATGAGCCGTTGGTAGCTGCTGCAGATGCAGCACCACCGAATCGGCCTCCAGACCCGCGGAGTGCCTGACCAAGCATATCCTGCACACGGATGTAATTATATCGCTTCCGTACGGGTACCGGCACATGAACATATGCCGGCTGTGGTCTCCATCTTTGCAAGGCGCTGAGAACGAGATCCTTCTCCTCGTCGCTGTCCACCGGACCAGACGGATCGACAAAGTCCTCCTCTTTCTGGGCATTCGCCTCGATTGCTGCTTTCTGCTGTCTGGCTTGATTTTTCTTCTGGTATTGTGCGAGCAAGGTGTCATATGGTTTGCTTCGTCCAGGTACTGCTCGCTTTGCACCCATAGGATGGCTCTTGCATGTCAGACTTCGAGCACAAGCGCCACCGTTAGGAAGTGGGACACCGCACTGCCGCTCAACATCGACTGGACCCTTGGTCTTTGCAGGCTTCTTCTCTTTAGCTGCTGCTTCGGCAGCGAGCTCCTTCTTAGTCTTCTTCTTCACCGGCGCCTTTTCACCGCCCTCATCACCGGCCTTACGCTTCTTGCTTCCAGTGGTCCTCTTCACGCCTTCGTCGTCGTCGTCGTCGTCGTCATTCTCGGCTAATTTGGCGGCCTCTTCAAGCTCAGCCTGGCGTGCTTCCTTTTCGCGTGCCTCCCTAGCTTTCCTATTCGCCTCCTTCTGCTCCTTCTTGCGTTGAACCTTCTCCCTGTGCTTCTGGACACACTGGTGTATGTGAGAACCTGCAATGTGAGGAACGTATGGGCGCTTGCAGGTTTTACATTGTCTGAAAACAATCAGATCAGGGTGAGGTCGACTGCTGAGGAAGGTTTTGCGTATGGCTTTGTCCAGGTCGTTGACAAGTGGGTCTGTGGAAGAACGGGCGGAGTCTTCAGGGTCTTTGGAGAGGTCAGCCCTTGATTTGGTCAAATGAGCGATCTCTGAAGCGATGCTAGCAGACTTCTTTGATGAAGACATGACGGGTGCGTTGATGATTGTTGATGGCGTGCGGCGAATTTCCCAGCTTGACACTCAACAAATTGTCTGAGGCTCAGCCGTGCAGTCTAGCCCAAGCTCAAGGAGAGAAAAGCTTTGATTTATCATAAAAATTATTCTGATAGTATGTGAGCAGCAGACGACCATTAGATTGAACAAGATGTTTGCGGATAGATCTCTCGCTGTATGTTGCATAAGAGTTGAAGAATGTGGAGACAATGACAGCAGCAACTCACGTGAGATTAGCCATGACGGACTTAAACTTACAAAATCCGAATCACCCATCTCTATGCACAACCCGTTGACCTTTTGATGTACGGGAAAATTCACCAAGCTGCGACGAGAGTTTTGATCTGAAAACTGTTTGCACGTTTTAACAATTGGAAACTATACAGCCTAACCCAACACTCCGGTGCTTTTGGGACTCGGACAATTTTAGCAATAAGCTGGCCCTCTACTTGGCATTGCCAGCCACATGTTAGATATGTTCGCAGCGGATGTTTGCCGCGGACTCTCCTGCCGAATGTCAAGTCAGCTATTACACTGTGAGCCATGTGAACAGATGCCAGAAATGTTCCGATGGCTTGCGGCTCTTTGCGTGTCTAAGACTAAGGCTGAATCACGGCAGAGCACCATCATACCCCTATTGTTCTTTTTTTTTTTTTCTTTCTCTTTTCTTTTGAGTATTTGAGGAACATGTATTCCTCACTTGAAGGTCCTGTGCTTTCATTCCAGAACTCAAACCTTCTCATCCAAATCGCAGCAGAATTTCAACCAAGGCTTTAGCGGTGAACATATTCGTTGCTAT
Organism: Erythroxylum anguifugum; assembly: GCA_027478595.1. Lineage (NCBI taxonomy): Eukaryota > Viridiplantae > Streptophyta > Magnoliopsida > Malpighiales > Erythroxylaceae > Erythroxylum > Erythroxylum anguifugum. The sequence goes on from JANIPN010150969.1 coordinate 27,311, forward strand.
TAACTTGACACATCACAAGTATACTCACTTCAATGGATTCTCACCATGCACTTCAGCCGAGAGCAACCACGCGCGCTGTCGCTGCTGCCACAAAAACGACCGCCCGCCCAAATCAGCCAGCACAGACAGTATTAGTACTGCCTCCCAACCAAGCGAACCCTCCTCAGTCCAGCCCTTCTAAGGGTACTCTGCCTGCAGGCGCCATAATTGGTATAGTCGTTGGCTTTGTGGTTATCATTCTCCTCATCATCGCTTTCTCGTGGTGGCGGCGACGCAGAGCTGCGCGTCGCGAGGAGGCTCAAGACACATCGGGTCAATGGCAAAAGCAGAAACAAGACCAGTACCAACAGCAAAACGATTACCAGCAAGTTCATACCCAACAAGACCAGTATCAACAACCTCAGTATCAGTATCAGCAGTCTGAGCTTCAGCAGAATCAATACCAGCAGCAACGAGACTTGCAAAGAGCGGATGGATCTTATGTTGGTCATAGGGAGCAATACGAGGATGTCCCAAATTCGGAGACGGTGCCGTTCTTGCAGCATCCGTCAAGGCCAACACCGGCAATGGGTAATGGTATACCTTATGCCGATAGAGACATGGAGATGGTCGATAGGCAGCGGCTGTCATGAAGCTTCATAGTAGTGAAGAGAGCTGGGTTCAGTGTTGGAGATATAGCTGGGTTGGTGCATTGGCGTTGACTTGACGGGGTCTGGTGTGGGCATAGCGGAGGAAATTTATGGCGTGACGCAAATTTGTAAATGTATTGGCTAAGCATAACTCAACAGATACCCAATGTGGCATTTGATTTTTTACTATGAGGGTATGATTGTGCTTTCGCATGCGATGAAAGGTTTGAACTGTGCAACTGTCAAGATGGCAATGACACAACATACCTAGGTACGCGACATACCGAAAGAATATTGGAAAAGACATGAAGGGCGTTGGAACCAATTGAGAATGACCGAAGCAGCTGATATATCTCATAACATCTCGGTACATGCAGCGACAAATACCACGTGAGACTGAACAAAGGAGTTCCGAGAGCTGTTCTCTTCTGGGATAGTATTCACAGCCCACAGCTAAATTGAAGGATGCAAGAATAATACAGGCATTTAGGAGTTGACAAGGAACACCCCGCAATGCCTTGCTCTCATATGGACAAGACATTTGTCAGTATCTAGCATTAGCTTGCTTTAAGCATGGCTCATCTCCGTGCTAGAACACAGGCTGCTGTAAGGGACACATGACTCAAACGAGACGGGAAACTGATCGCGCGATCGCGTGCCAGCACCATTACATCTCCCTTGCTCGATTGAAATGATCTGTCCGGCAGAACACGTGGCAGTCATGGCCTTGTCCAAGAGGAGTTTAAATACATGATTTGCTGCTACCAGTATCGCAGATCGACGACGATTTCAGGAGCAAAGATCAAGCAGCCTCACCCGGACATTGCACCGTCTCACAAGTTACATGCCGTACATTCTTGAGTATCGCGCGCAAACCTTCAATGCATAAAAGAACCAATGAATGTCGTTGATTATGTGCTTCTGCAGCTTTTCAGCGCGCAAAAGTAGAAATATCTTCACGTCAGGCTGTGTAAGTGTGGTTTAGGCCCATCACCGCTTCACCAGAACAGCGGCCAGACTGTGGTAGCCTCGGCGGGGGAGCGCGGACACCTTTCTGTTTAGATACTAGACACTATGTCGCCATCGAAAGCAATTGGCGTTTTGAATGCCCATGGAACGCTGTGCGACGATGCCAGACTATTTTATCCGAGTGGCTGCAAATCTGGCGCTCAGCTGTGAGGGGCTGCTCGATATTAGTAGGATCAACAACTTTCCTGAAGGAGGCAAAAAGTCATCCGTTGAGGTGTAGCTGAAGTTCTAGATGGATGCAGCTCAGCGCCAGACATATAGCGACTGTTGGATACCTGTTCTTGCGGCAGGGCCAGCAAGCAGCACCTGCAACATGGGGTGGTCGCACCAGCTCAAGCTGTCGCCAACTCTTGGCCCCGGCCAATGGCCAGAGGGCACAGCAAGCAAGCCATCAGACCTAGCTGAATTAGCCTGGGTGCTAAAATGTTATCGGAGCTTTCATCCCATGATATCTTCCCGTTCTTGCACGTGGGTCAGGCTTTGCTTGCTTTCTTGTCACTCGATTGCCTCCGGGTCCTTCCACCACCAAAAAGTTTCTTGCAGCTGCCGCTGCTCTGGCTCGGAATTGACCAGACTAACAAGGCCCTCGCGAGGTGCAGTCTGACCAGCATGATTAATTGTCTGGTAGCGCATGCTCACGCTTTAGAGCATGCAGGGGCTTGGCTATAGCCTAGAACCTCCTCATGTCTGGGAACATCACCACCTTTCCACAAAACTTTTCTCGAACATATTTCATTGCTTGAGGAAACAAATTGAAGGAAAATTTGTGAATCAAAGCATGTAGCACGTCGCACGTGGGTGTTTCAAAAGATCTTATAGGAAGAGGCGGTTGTTGCTCGAGCTGGTCGCCAAGCTCGCCTCAGGCTGGGTTCAGCCACACTCAGTTGAACTGGGCTCTCGAAGCGCCATTGGTGTCGCTTGGTATGTCTTGGTATTGACAGGGGGGGCGAGTGAATCTGTGTCCGACACCTGCCATCGCCACGATATGCACAAAAGTTTGCAGACAGCTTCAGCATCTGGACCGAGCAGAAAGTTCTCTAAGGCATATACCCGGCAGTTGCGATGAAGCGGCGACGGAGGTGACAGTCTGCTGGGCCCTGATGTATAAGAGGCGGCGCTTCCTGTGTTGATCGATTTGATAGACAAGGAACGGGCCAGCAAGCAGCAGCTACAGCTTTTGTTGGTGAGGTCGAGCAATCATATTCCAGCTTGAAGTGACCCTATCTCCGTCCGACCACAGCCTGTCTTCAAGATGCTTACGCAGTATACCTATATCTTTGCGGTGGGAACATTCTTTGCTCTGTTGGACGCATTCAATAATGGCGCAAGTACGTGAAGAGTAATGAAACGCCTTGGTGTCATGTTTTCACATTTACTGACATTTTTTGCACAGACGATGTCGCCAATGCGTGGGCCACCAGCGTCTCCTCTCGATCCATCACCTATCGACAGGCCATGGTCTTGGGTGCCATCTTCGAGATGCTTGGTGCCATCACAGTAGGCGCTCGCACCGCTGAGACCATCAAGAACAGCATCATACCTCCTTCTTCCTTCCAAGGCAACGCTGGCGTGCAGATGCTCGCCTTTACTTGCGCCCTCGCCGCTGCATCATCCTGGGTGATGTGGTGTACGCGCCACTCTGCTCACGTTTCCTCAACTTACTCCCTCATCTCTGCTGTCGCTGGAGTTGGCGTTGCCACTGTTGGTGCTAAAAACGTGAATTGGGGCTGGTCAAATGGAAAAGGCCTTGGGGCAATCTTCTCTGGATTAGTGATAGCACCTACAGTTGCTGCCGGCTTTGCTGCTACTATATTCATGCTCATCAAGACGACAGTGCACCTTCGGAAGAAGCCGGTCCCTTGGGCTGTGTACACCTCGCCATTCTTCTTCCTCATTGCCGGCACTATCTGCACCTTGAGCATCGTCTACAAGGGCTCACCGAACTTGGGATTGAACAAGAAGCCGTCTTGGTACATTGCATCCGTCTGCCTGGGTACTGGTGGTGGCCTCGCCGTCCTCTCTGCTCTGTTCTTTGTGCCATTCGTCCACGCAAAGGTCGTCAAGAAGGACAACACCCTCAAGTGGTGGATGTTCCTTCAGGGACCTCTCTTGTTCAGGCGACCTGCTCCTATTGGTGCCGAGAAGGCTGATGTGCCAGATTATGCGGTTGTCCAGAAGGACGATGATGACATCTCTGAGCAAGCCTCTATCGAGGCTGGCGAGGCCATCGATGAGAAAGGCCTCACTACCATCGAGGTCAGACAAGCTGCTATTGCCGATGCACCACAGCTCTCTTACAAGGAACTCATGGCTCAGGCGGAGGATAAGTTCAAGGCCAAGCTCATGAAGGGTCGTGGACCTCTAGCCTGGGCTCTCCGCACGCTGCACAATAATCCGCTAGGCTCTGGAGAGGTCTACGAGCTGCACAACATCAAGATCATTGCTAAACGAATCCCAGCCATGATTGTCGTCGGCGCACTCTACGGTCTCCACTACGACATCCACGCTGCGCAGTCTGGAATTGCTGGCACTCCTGAAGGTGCCCGCATGCAGCGTGTCTACGCACATGCAAAGAAATATCCGAACGAGGTTGAGCACACATACTCGTTCGTGCAGATCCTCACCGCTTGTACCGCCTCATTCGCCCATGGCGCCAACGACATCGGTAACAGCGTCGGTCCCTGGGCAGTCATCTTCTCGGCCTGGAAGACCGGAAATGCTGCTGCCTCAAAGACTCCTGTCCCGATATGGCAGCTCGCTGTTCTGTCTGCCACCATCTCAATTGGACTGATCACCTACGGATACAACATCATGAAGGGTAAGCTACGACATCCTCTTGGACGCTTGCCAGTCAGTTTGCTAACATAAGATAATAGTCATGGGCAACAAGATCACCTACCACTCACCCAGCCGAGGCAGCTCCATGGAGATGGGCGCTGCTATCACCGTCCTCCTCTTCTCCCAGTTCTCTCTGCCAGTATCTACATCGATGTGCATCACTGGCGCTACCGTTGGTGTTGGTCTCTGCAACGGCACTTTCAAGGCTGTCAACTTCCAGCGTGTGGGTTTGCTCCTGCTCTCTTGGATTGCCACCATCCCCATCGCCGGCACAATGGCTGGTGTCCTCATGGGACTCGTCTTGAATGCTCCTCACTTTGGCAGGTAGACTTGAATTGGAACATAGGACAGTGTTTGAGACTTGAAGATGGCTCTTTCAGTGGTTGAAACGGTGACTCATTAATATAGCTTGTATTTGCATACGGAATTTTAGTCTGGGTATATATTTTGCGAGATGTCCCATTATATACTTGACCTGTTCGTACGTAGACATGCAGTGCCTTGAAGTTGAACGCTATGAGCCGGAGGATCTGCCATCTTGTCTTGCAGTTTATTGATCAATTATGGGGTTTGTGGTAGATTAGTATGACCAGCACAACTCAGGCGTATGGCAAAAGTGAAAGCTCAACCGGAGGTAGTAGTATCGTACAATTTATCAATTCCACAGCCAGGCATGTGATCTTCCAAGAGCCTTGCTGTGGATATGCCCCACTTACTGAGGGATCGACCCTCTTGTGTATTGATGAATCAGTGTAGACAGCTACCTAGGTATGCAAGGTACACAGACAGATGTAGGTATAGGCGGCCCAATAGGCATAGAGGCGTCAAGAAGACCCTTGCTCTTTACCTACTGCTTGAGTTGTCAACATTAAGATCGCAAAGTGATGAGTAGTCATGACGGCACGAATTTTCCATCCTTGCAGACGCATTGAGACGGCTAGTGGCAAGATAGCGCGATCCTTTAATTGCTGTAAATGGGGTGTAATAAGCGACACCCTTAGTTCGAATCATGTCGTATATCAGATTCTATCTTCATTTGGAAAAAAATGAACAGTGAACAGAGAGTAAGCATCACTGTTTACGAAGACGATAGGTAACACTGATGTAAATATTTATCTTATCGAATAGGTAGCAATAGGTTTTCATTGCTCAGAGTAGATTTTCTGAAGAACATTATTGTACTTTATTCGGTACACATTCACGTATGCCGCTTTGTACATTATGAGATGTGCATTGTTACTTGGAGGCTTCATTTCAGGATGTCAACCTGGGTATTCAATATCACAGCAATCCCGCGATTTTGAGGTAGGGTTCCCGCCTTTCGCTGTCCGCTTGGGACGGCCATTCGAATTCGAGATCGACTTCTTGACAGGGGAAAGGCGGCGATCAGCACGGAGACGGGGCGCGCAGCGATCGCTCCCGCGCAGAAGTCACCAATGTCGAGTCCACGGAGTTCAGCCCGAGCCCTCACAAAATCTTCAGTCGCGGGTGCGGCTGCAACTGCAAAATCGTTGGCGTCATAGCTACGATTCCGTCATAGCTGATAGGTCCGCCTTCGAAGGCATCATATTCCGCGTGCGAGATCGTGGTGGTGGATCGAGTTCCAGCGCCTCCTGCGTGACCGTTCGCGAAAGTCTTTGGCCCGAGAGGATAAAAGGATTTTAGGTTTCGGTGCATGTTAGCACACTGGTAAACGCGGTCGCGTCATGTTCTACTTTCTATTGCGTCCCAATATGTCGCCCGGGTCTGGTTCGGGATATCGGCCTTTCCTACGAAGGGTTCTTCGATATAATAAAGTGATATCCCCTGCTCTATTGTCGATCACTGTTGCTGTTGTCTTGCCCTCGTCTCCTTTTCCATTCAACCGGTGTCGGCTCTTGTTATAGGTACCTGTTGATCCCTTGACGTAGTGTTCACCAACCCTGGTACTCATATGATCCCACGTGATACATCAAGAGGCCTCACTACTAACAGATCACGGCATAATGTCTCCTCTGGGTGACCAAGTCTCACCCCACAGGAGGGTCAGTGAAGCTTCTACTGCGAATCCGTCTCATGCGATTCCTCCTACATCGCCTGGTGGTTCTGACCTCGACGTCGAGAAGGCGCGCTCTAAGCATGAGGAGGCTGGATCAATGCAGGATAATGAGAAGGCGGAAGGCGGCGCCGAGCAGGAAGATCCTAACCTCGTCGATTGGGACGGAGAAGACGATAAAGGGAATCCTCAAAATTGGTCTTTCCTCAAGAAATGCATCACCACTGGTGCTTTTAGCTTCATCACCCTGTGTGTCACCTTCGCCTCCAGTGTCTTCAGCTCGGCAAACCAAGCAACGGCAAAGGAGTTTGGAGTCAGCGAAGAAGTTATGATTTTGGGTGTCAGTCTGTTTGTTTTGGGATTCGCTACCGGACCGCTTATGTGGGGACCTCTATCAGAGCTATACGGACGTCGACTCCCTCTCTTCATCGGCTTCACAGCGTTCGCAGTATTCAATATCCCGGTGGCTGTGGCCCAGAACATACAAACGATCATGCTTTGCCGCTTCTTTGGTGGCCTGTTTGGCTCCGCACCTCTAGCTATTGTCGGAGGCGCTCTAGCCGATCTTTGGAATCCTGTTGATAGAGGAGTTGCCATATGCTTTTTCGCGGCAGCCACCTTCCTCGGCCCAGTGTTTGGGCCGATCATCGGCGGCTTTATTACTCAATCATACTTAGGGTGGCGATGGACTGCTTGGATCACACTCATCATGTCTGCGTTTTTTGGAGTTCTCGGATTGATTCTAATTCGGGAATCTTACGCACCTGTGCTACTACAGCAACGTGCGGCGGATATGAGGTTCGAGACAAAGAACTGGGCGCTACATGCAAAGGCCGACGAGCAGCGGGTGCACATGAAGGACATTGCCGACAAATACCTTGCGCGTCCTCCGGCCATGCTCATCCGAGAATCTATTCTCGCGCTGGTGACCATCTATATGGCCCTCATCTACGGCATCCTGTACCTCTTCTTCGAGGCCTTCCCCATCGCATTCCAGATGAATCGCGGCTGGAACCTTGGCGTCGGCTCGCTGCCCTTCCTCTCGATCATGATTGGAGTCATAATAGGCGGCAGCATCATCATCTACATCACGCGGACCCGATTCGCGCGTAAGCTGAAAGAGAACAACGGTGTGACTGTGCCCGAGGAGCGCCTGCCAGCCATGATCATCGGTGGGATCTTCCTTCCCATCGGCCTCTTCTGGTTCGCGTGGACCTCAAACCCGGCCATTCTCTGGGTGCCGCAGGTGCTAGCGGGCATCCCCATTGGCGCTGGCGTGCTCATGATTTTCATGCAAGGGTTGAACTACCTGATCGACGTGTACGGGCAGCACGCTAACAGCGCCATCGCGGCCAACACGATGCTACGAAGCTTGGCTGGTGCCGGTTTTCCGCTCTTTGCGACCCCCATGTTCAAGAACCTAGGCGTGGATTGGGCGACGACGCTGCTCGGCTTCCTCGCCCTTGCCTGCGTCCCGTTCCCCATCGTCTTTTTCGTGTACGGCTCGAAGATCAGGTCGAAGAGCAAGTACAGCCCGCAGTGATTCGGGTGTCGGTGCTCCTGGGCGTGTAACATAATGCAACTCTTTTTTTGATGCTCCATGAAGCTCTAAAGATACGACGATACAATTACAATATCTAACAGAATGTGATGATCTCATTCTGAGGTTTTACATTGATCAACGACTCGAGGCACGCGTAGAATAAATTTTCACGAGTGGTAGTTACGTGACGGTTACCCTATGCATAGACAATCAACCGAAATGCAACAAGCCGCTTTACGAAGAGACTTCCTTCTACTCTACGAAGAGGAGAGGCCTATCCAGTCAATTCTGATTCACAGAGGGCTGCTGAAGCCTTTATCGACATCGTGACACATTTAATGAATGTTCGTATCTTGCCTCCATCACTCGTTCCGAGGGGCTGTTGTTCCACTCTACCAAATCAACGCCAGTATCCGCCCAGTAAACCCACTGATCAGCAAAGAAATCTGTTCCGGCCCATCTAGTCTGCGAAGAAAACTTTCAACAACGGGATGGAGCGGGGCCTTGCAAGTGCGCTTAGCCACCGAAACCGTACAGGGTGCGGCCCTGGCGCTTGAGGGCGTAGACGACGTCGAGCGAGGTGACGGTCTTGCGCTTGGCGTGCTCAGTGTAGGTCACGGCATCGCGGATGACGTTCTCGAGGAAGCTCTTGAGGACACCGCGGGTCTCTTCGTAGATCACTATTGAGAAAGTGGTCAGTATCGAGATGTCTGAGATTATTCACAATAGTGATGGAAAGCGGGATGGCAGGATGGTGAGTGATGACCTTGAAGTACAAGATTCATCTCTACGACCACCCATCCAACCAAGCTGCCATCACGGTATGTAGGCGGAACTTACTGGCAGAGATACGCTTGACACCGCCACGACGAGCGAGACGACGGATGGCGGGCTTGGTGATACCCTGGATGTTGTCACGCAAAATCTTGCGGTGACGCTTGGCGCCACCCTTTCCGAGGCCCTTGCCACCTTTTCCGCCTGTATGAAATAGTTAATAAATATTTCTGATGAAAATTTTTGACGACAGTGAGATTGGGTAGGCATCATTTCATTGATAGTTGTGGCTCTTGTTCGTTGCGATAAGGGGTGGTGCTAGAAAGGGGTCATGTGACATGTATCGTGAGCCTCATAAACACGTCCCGCCCGCGCATGAACGCGGGTGGCAACATTTTGTAAATGGTGGTAGAGGGCCGCAGCACGGAGAATTTATTAATAGTTGACAAGTAGGATGATACTTACGTCCAGTCATGATGTTTTGAAGTAGTTGTGAGTAGTTTGAGTAAGTATTGGTGTTGCTTCGGTGAAAATTTGGAGTCGTGATAGACAAAACACCAAATTGTGGATAGTTGCGTGATGAGAAAGAGGAAAAAAAGGAAAAGAAAGGGGAAGAGTGGGGAGTAGTTAAGTATCAGGAAAGAGAGCGCAGGGCGTGCAGCGACCGCAACAGTGAATGAACGGGCCTAAGCCGGATCTGCGTGACCTGGCGGTAGCCTTGGGCCTGACCTCACGTAAAAGCGGACAGGAATTATAAGTCTTAAGGGGTGCTGGAAAGCAGCCGCTGCTAGAGCTGTAAAATCGCCCCAATTTTGTAAGGGAAACATCAAGCCTGCGCTTCGGTCCCGGCAAAACCCTGGCCCCGCCGCCATCTGACGCGATCTCTTGGCGCGGACCTCTCAAAAAATCAGCCGCGCAAGCTGCATCGACGTCCTTCCCTGCAGCCTCCTGGCCCTTATCACATAAGAAGGGCATCGACAGACAGCCATCAAACGACCCCAATTCCCCTTCATCAAAATGGTCGACTGGGGTACGACCAAGACTCTGGCCTTCACTTTTGGGCCCATAGTCCTCCCATACCTGTTTGGACAGTATCGAAAACTCAGAGTACAGATCGCCTCTGCCGGTCCGGGCCATCCGCCGCCAAAGAAAATCTACAATGCCCTGGCAATTCTGGGAATAGCAACCCTTGTTTTTGCTGTGCTTTCTCTCCCAAATTTTCATGCAGAGAATCTCTTTACCCTAACTCAGTCTCGAATGCAAACTCCCACCAACGTGTTGATGGAGCGTGTCCGTCAGTTGAGGCCAAATAAGCAGTTAAACTACGCTGACGATACATTTGCCATTCGGTTACAAATGCCCGAGGCCCGTTGTCTGTACCTGAAATATGGACCCGAAGCCATTTTGGACTGCCTGTGGTGCAGTCCTATGGATCCGCGGAGCTACACCTACTACACGCTGCCTGACCTCTTCGGCCCCCATGTTTGGAACTTCCTGGCCCTTGGTCTAGCGACCTCGATTCTTGTTGCGGGCCCAGAGGGTAGCAAGTGGAGGTTCAGGGCGGCTGCCGGAGGGCTTGCAATCGCCGCGCTTGACTTCTATTACTGCTACTCATGGGACTGGCGGTACAACGCCAAGACGAAGTCGGCTAACGAGATGGTGTACTTCTATTGGCGGATGCGAACTCTCCGCCCCCTGCTGATCGCTGTCTTTGATGCGGCCGTAGCAGGCGCCATCTGGCTGAGCTCTACGGGACGTTTCTTTGTTCAGCCGCCGAGCTCTGCTGAGAAGGTGGCCGACCTGACGCAGCAGCTGGTGGTGGTGCAAGCAAAGGTCACCGCAGCTGGCATCCTGCAAAACGCTATTTCACGCAATGCAGGATTGCGTCAGCAGTCGAACGAATACTGGCAGAGGGAAGGACAAGTCATGCAAGATGTGATGGCTCAGGGTGAGGTTGTGCAAAGCGTCAACAAGGCGATCGGTCAGAGGCTGAACATGACGAGAATCGAGCGGGACGCCAAGACCTTTTCCGAGAATCTCGTCAACGAAGGCGTACAGTTGGCTAAGAAGCCGTCCTAACCTGCAACCAGCAGAGCTTCGTCCATGCATAGAAAGATAATGCATTTTATACAAGTGTTCCGCAAGGCGAGATCTTGTCTAATTTCCAATTTGACGGCTATTTCACGATCTTTCATCGCGGAAACGCTGCAGCTGTTTCCCTTTGCACCTCGTACAGTGAACGGGCATTTTCGAAGCTTTGGCGTACCTTCTGCTTAGTGGTCTTCAGAGTCAAAAAATTGCCAAGATGATAGCCAGCAGCTTCTGCCATCATGGAGGAGCTGTCTCACTTCGTGTTGCAAAGCTCCAGCATCAAGCTATGAAGAACTTTGCGTCAACAAGATGAGAGACATCTGAGTAGAAAGACACGCAATGGACTGCGGCGAAAATATCATTTAGTAATCACGACCAGTAACCCACATCACAGCTCCTTCTTCACGTGCTCTGATTGCTCCATCGCCGGCACTTTGACTTTCTCAGCGCTACCTGCTTTCGACTTCGCCTTCTCCTTGTCTTTGTCCTCACTCTGCAGGACCAGCGCAACGGCAGCCGCAACAGCACTGCTAACCAACGTAATCAACGTCCCACAGGCACCCGTCCAAACCTGTATGCTGATGCCCCCAACAGGCGCCTTGGGGAAGCTCAAGATCCATTCGGCATAGTACGGTATCCAGCCCTTGGGTATCCAAAACATAGGCTGCTTCTGAAACCACATCTGCAGACCTAGGCGCATGCCCGTCGTGCCGAGCCAGCGGAGCACTTTCACCGCAGAGTCGAACTGCGACTTGAACGCCGCCAGCTCCTTGGACACCTTCTCATGCTCTGCCGCGACTTTGTCGTGCTGCCGCCGCAGCTTGGCCCATTTGCTGAACTCGTCCTGGGCTGATGTTGCGTTGAGCTCCCGCTTCAGCCGCACCACATCGTTGCGTAGCGTGACTGACTGTCGGGCTTGTTGGGATGTTGACGTTGGGAGCTTGCTGTACAGAAGCCAGGCCTGTGGAAGAGGGGGGGAGGGTGCGTTAGTAATACAGATTGAAGAATGGTGTGGATTTGGGAGAAGTACTGCTGCTTTGGGTGTGCTTACCAACGCAGTGATGGCGCCAGCGCCCGCGGTGTTGATTAGATGGATCACGAGCTGCAGGAGGAAGACGACAAGCATTAATGAAATCATGGCGATAGCCTCGTCCTCCCTCGGACTTTATGTGCTGTCTCAACCTCTTCTCGGATTTGATGACCGTCTAATCAGCATTCAGAAAATAATTCTAGAGACTGTTGCGGGATGGGATGGGATGGAATAGCGGTGCTTGTGGTTCGGAATGGCCTCCGACGTAAATAGTGTGATTCACGCCTCAGACTACGCGCGGCGGGATGTCGTAGCTTACCCAGCATCCATCAGTTGCACCTGCAGGATCTATGGCTTGTCTGGGTACCTCTTGCTTGTATCTAGCGTGTACGCTTGACTTCAACTTCTTAAAGAATAAACACAGATTGTCGCTTCACCGATGATCTGGGCAGGTACAGGATCCTGGGCTTATCCAATTTACTTGTAGCCGATCATGTGACAAGAAGGTACCTCCCTCAGTAGGAGCCTTCCCTACTGCGTAGAGTACAGTCGACGCATCGGGGATTGATACCCTACTGAGCAAACAGGAATCTGGCTGAATATTATTAAGCCCACCGCTCAAGCTGCAATCAGTAGAAAGCACGCCCTGCGGCTCGATGGCGGCTCCTTCCTGGTGGCGTTACAAAGCGCGACGCCTCGTCACACCATGTTAGGTCAGCCCGGAAGATTTCGCAATTGCGATTTTCCGCTTTACTGTTCACTGACAACTGCAACAAACTCGTTGACTGGTGGCATCTAATACTGGACGAGAGTGTACGAGAGTGAATGGCCGTCTCCATGTTTTCTCCTGATGGCGTAGCTCTTGAAATTTGGCATAGGTGCCAAGATGAAGAAATGGCACTCGCCGTAGTTGTCATGCTCAGCCTTCAGGAAAGCTTTTCGTTTTGGCTGAACCGCCTTGTATCGAGCATGTAAAGCCTATTGTCATGCCAACCATGTATAGACAGGCTTCGGTGGAAGACCAGATTATTCATCTTACGATTGTATGTCAACCCGTCTTGCTTGAATTTCGCTACGCGAGAGAATGTATTCGTTGCCTGGCGCCACCACGGCTGGAGGATGACTCTCCTTCATGGAATGTCCTCGCAGTCTTGATGAGCGTGGATGATACAAGGCTGCAGCATCAAAGTGAAGCACTATGTGTACTGAGAAAGGTAGGCAGTGATCGGATGCTCGGTGAAAACATAAATAGCTGTGATTATATCTGCTTTTCTCCTCATTTCTGTCAGTACTGCCTTCTGAGCCTAACACAGCATTCACACTATCAGCAACTCGCCCCCAGATATGCAGTTCCACGTTATATCAGGCCTGGCCACACTTGCCTTGGCCACTCTCGGACTCGCCGCACCGATCGAGTCGAGCAGCGTCAATGTTCGCCCCGTGATCCAGCTGGCCGACCCTTCATGGCTTGAGAATATCGCAGTGCGCTCAAACGGCGAGCTGCTCGTCAGCCGTCTTGACAAGCCAGAGCTCTACCTGGTCAATCCTTTCACGAACAAGTACTCTTTGATCGCCACGTTTCCCGGCGTGAACGGAAGCTGGGGCATTGCCGAGTACAAGCCGGACGTTTTCGCCATCAGCGTCGGAAACTTCTCGCTCGAGAATCTCCAATCGATCAAGGGAAGTTACTCCATCCTCTCCATTGATCTGACCAAAGGCCTCGATAAGAGTGGAAAGGTGGCTCCCAAGCTCCTGGCCAAGACGAGCAATGCGACCAACCTCAACGGTCTGACCTTCAGGGCGCCCAACACCCTGTACGCCTCGGACGCGTTCGCATACAAAGTCTACGAGATCGACACCCGCACCGGTGCCACTAAGACCGTTGTCCAGAACGACCCACTGCTCACCGGAGGAAACTTCGTTCCGCTGGGCATCAACGGTCTGCGCTGGTCTGATGACGAGAAGGCCCTCTTCTTCGCCAACAGCGACCAAGGGCTCGTCGGCACCATTCCCACCAAGAAGGACGGCGTCTCGTTTGGCCCGGCTCAACTGATCGCGAAGAGCCAGGGAACGGAGCCGGTATCCAGGGTCTTTGATGACTTCACCCTCGTTGGAAACGACAATATCTTGGCGACAACGAATACTGGAAACACTATCGTATTCATCTCGCGCGACGGAAAGACCCAGTTCGTTGTGGCGGGGAACAGGAACTCGACGCAGATTGCAGGCCCCACGTCGATCGCCTTTGGTCGGACTAAGGCTGATCAGAATACCGCTTATGTTGTCACTTCCGGCGATCTAGCGGGCCCGATCAATGGGACTGTGACAGTTGGTGCTCAGGTGCTTGCTCTTTCACTGGGAAAGTGATGCGGGCCGAAGAGGTAGCTGGGTGATGTCCTGAGCTTGTGAATAGTTCATGGCTTCGAAGGTTGAGACGTATTTTGGCGGCAATTCTGCTCTGATTAATTAACAGAGGCTAGTGGTTGGTGCTGAGATTGAATCCTGTCAGAGTTAGGCATGCTTGTACTCATAGGAAAATGAATGTCATATATGTGAACCGTATAAGCTTAAAAATCTTTGCAGAACACACGCTGCTACTGCCACTGTTATTCCACGTGCAGTGCTACTTCCTTGGCTCGGCCATTGGTCAGACTTTCACCTGATTACATCCCTCCCGAGTGACACTCAGTCCTCTCAATGCCAGCAGACGATTGTATTTGGTACATCTCATCAGTATCTCTCACTGACAATATTCTCACAACATCAACTCTTCTCCAACTCTAAAGCAGTGAGCAACCATGGGCTTTCGCGCAGAACTAAAGGCTGTCATCCGTGACCTCTGCAGTCTCATCTCCAACCTCCCTTCCAAGCTGAAGAAAGAAACCATCGACAGCATCTACACACCTGGCTTTCGCAAGCTCAGTTACCTCCTGGCAGTCGCCCGCGACTCCGTCAACCTTACTGCCAGTCATTCAAATCGCATCATTCAAGAGATATGGCAATACTGCCGTGAACACCCAGTCAAAGTGACGTTCATTGTCATCTGCGCAGTGATCATACTCTGCGTTCGTGCTGAGACAACTCTGGTGGTGCTCAAGGCTGTTGGCTTCGGTGTAATTGGACCTATTGCAGGTATGTTGCAAGCAGAGATGTCACCTACTGTCATTTAGGCATATTGTTGATAGCACCACGCAGGCTCTCTGGCGGCAAAGGCACAAGCAGCATTTGGGGTCAATCCGATCTTCTCGGCGCTTCAGAGCGCTGCTATGGGAGGATATGTAGCACCAGCGGTGAGCCTGGCGGTCTCGGCAGCTATAGTAGCTGCCGCTGGTGCTCTTGTATCGATTGGATCGGAGATTTGGAGCTTGATCAAAAGCTTGGTGTTCTGAGGTGCAAATAGAGAGAGCTTTGGAATGATGCGTCATGTACGCTAGCTCCAGGACACTAACTCCTAAAACCGAGGCATCGTGGTTGCCTCAGTGTAGCCACAGGCCTCGAGCGTAGAGTCAAACAACCAACTGATTTATGCAGATCAGAACATTTTCAAATCTAAAAATGCTGCTAAACAGACCTGGGCACAGATCATAATGAATGAAGCTCAAATCGCGGTAGGTCTGAAAACATTCCAAGAAATAAGCTCCTTCCTGCTTCGAAATGCAGCCCGACCCTTTTCCTTCGAAATCATCCCATCTGCCACGCCTCGTAATGAGCAAGAAGAGCAGCAGCCAGACATTCACCTATTGGTCGACAATGATGCAGCAGCTATCCGGAAACGCGATCTGCTCCCCGCTTTTCTAACCGCCAGACTGCGCCTATTGAGCCAGGCGTCTTCGGTAAATGGGTCCGGCCAGGTAGACGCGGTGGTTTGGAAGCAGTGCCTATCGCCTCATCAGCTCGCGCTGAACTCGGTCGATCCATTCCTGGCTGCATGGGTCGTCAGTCTGTATGATCCGGAGCACTTGACGGCTGCAAATCATCGCAAAAGGCTGCTGAAGCGTCAAAGTGGTGTTGAATGGCAGAACAAGTCAGGGTTGGACTATCTAAGTCTTGAGTTAAACTTAACAAGATCAATACTGACGAGCCCGTTGCATAAACACTCCAAAAGTCCAACTCTATGGTTCCAGAGGCTGTGGATCATGAAGCAATTCAAGCCGTGGGAGTATACAGTTCTCGTGGAAGATGTAGCTTCTGGACGGAGCAAATCCCTCTCCGTCAACGAAGATGGCTCATCGTCAAGTCTGACCACTGCAAATGTCAAGACATTCTGGCTTAGCGAGCTCGATGTCGTTCTGAGTGCCGCTGAGCAGCACGAAAGGAACTATCCAGCATTTCAGTACTTGCGAGAGCTCTTCGTAGCTATCTCATCACTCGAGAAGTCAGATTTAAGCTCCCTGGCAGCCGTGGCAGAGATGCTGCATGAGGCGAGTACTCGAGTCAGTCAGTGGAGTCTGCAGCATCCTCGTGACATCTCTGCACTGACCTGCCTCGCGTGGCTGCTGAGACAGGCACAGCAGCACGGCGCTGAGCCAAAAAAGATTCAAGCTGTCGTCGATGGAGTCAAGGCATTTCAGTCGAGGCTTCAGTGGCAGGGCGACGGGGTTCGCGTATTTCTTCTGTTGATAGAAGGCCTTGCTTGATGCTTAATAATGATGCTGGGTAGCTGCTCTGTCTTCAAACTATGTGTAGTACGAAGTTTGGGGCTCACTTAGTCGCACCTGCCTCGAAAAAAAGTCAGCAGCTTTCACGTGCGCGATTTCGCTTTGAAGAAGGAGCGTTCCTCGCGAGTTTCAAGAGTAGGTGTGCTCGTCACTGGCGTGCAGTTGACATGTGAAGCTTTCATCTGCTTGCGTGGTGACTATGAGTACCAATCGCTCCAACTTGAAGAATAAAAAGCAATCGCGAAGTAGATGAACGGTATCGTCACAACCGAACTAGTAAATGCAAAGACTGAAGTATTATCATCATGCCATTAAAGAAAGGTTAATACCAAGAAATGAACATCATGCAAGAAGATAAAAACCAGCAAGCAAAACCCTCCAACGCCACGCCTTATGCATCCCATCCGTTATTTTGATCTCTCGACGTGCCTGTAGAAAACTGCAAGTGGACTGTACGCTGTCCTTAAAAGCCTCGTCCTCCGCGCGTATGAGACCAACTGCTCAGTTGAACAGCTGCGCTGCCTCGGCCGCCCGCTCTTGACTGGTCCGGTTGGCCTTCCTCTCTCCGGTGATGCAATGCTTGACGATCCATGGGTGCTGCTCCACTTCTTCGAGGCTGATTCGCTTTGACGGGTCTAGAACGAGAAGCTGTTGGAGAATGTTAGTGTCTGTGGTTGAAAATACAGTCCAATCAAAGACTAGCCTACCTTTTTGATCAAGTCCTTCGCCTCCCGACTGACGAATTCGGGAACCTTCATGTCGCACCTCGTAATCCTCCGCTGCGTCTGGACGGGTGTGTCCTCGAATGGTGCCTCTCCGCACAACAGCTCGTAGGTAAGCACGCCCAGGCTCCACAAGTCCACTGCTGCAGTGTAGTAGCTCCCATCCTGGCTAGACTGGATGATCTCTGGCGGAAGGTAGTCAAGAGTACCACACATGGTCTTCCGTCTGTTATTCGGAGCGTGCACACTCCAGCCAAAGTCGCTGATCTTAAGTTCGCCGTGAACTCCGACGAGTATATTCTCCGGCTTGATATCGCGGTGCATCACATGCTTCTTGTGTAGATACTTGAACGCAGCAGCCATTTGTGCAATGTACTGCGCAGCTTTCCACTCTGGAAAACGAGTTTCCTTCCGCAAGTGCTTGTAGAGCTCGCCCTTGCCGGCATACTCGAGGATGAGGAAGATGCGCTTGCTGTCGTGGAAATGACCATATAGTCTGACAACATTGGGATGACGAAGGTTTGACTGAATCTCAATCTCACGTCGCACTTGCTTCTCAACTCGGCCCTGCTGGAGCTCGGACTTGTGAAGAACCTTCAGAGCACAAACAAAATTCGTTGTCCGTTCTCGTGCCAAGTATACGCGCCCAAACTTTCCCTTGCCCAGCGGCTTCCCGATCTCGAACATGCCCAAGTGCCATTTTTTCGGCTGGATGGACTCGTATGGGGAGGGGTTGACGTGCCGTTGGAGAGCCGACGCCTCTTCAGAGTTTCGGGGTTGGGAGGAATTGGCGACAGCTTGCTTGCGAGGAGGTGATTGGCATGACTGAGCTAGGGATGTGGCCTTCCACTGCGCGGCTTGTGAAGGAACTGTTACCGTTGTCACGGTTGCCGCAGTCGTCTTCACTGTGCTGTTGTTTTGAAGAGCTGTTTTGAGAAGATGGGCGCGCTGCGCAGCAGCTGACGCGTGTATATTTTGAGTTGAGACCTGATTGAGATGAGCATGTCCCCGAGCTGTATTTGCGTTTTGCATTTCATACCTTTTGTTTATGATATGACGAGTAGGCATCGCCATTGTCATCGCTGACATGCAGGTTATCGAATCGTGACTCCAGAAGACGCACAGCCATTGTGGAAGGGAGAGGAGCGCGGTGGAGATGAGGAGGAAAGATTTGAGGAGGATGAAAGAGAATGAAGCTTGAAAGACGGAAATACCTGATGGCTGTAGTACTTAGTGGGAGCTTTCAGCTAATGAAGTACGCATGCGCCTGTGGAGGAAAGCAGCGCATGGTGGGTGACAAGCGGGTGCGGGTAGTTGTTTGGTTGAGCCGTTGCTACAACAACACTGACCGCAGGAAGAGGCAGCTTTGCTGGTACGGTCCCGGGCTGTTAACTCCGGGATCGATGCGGGCGCTTGCGGGACCCAGCCGTCAAAAGCTCTATAGCATCGCGCGTATCTGGATTGCAGAGACATCGATGCGATCAATTATTTCCTCTCTCCCAGATGCGCATACGAAAAGTTGAAATCAGCCAGCACCATGGCGGCTGTGACGAGAGTGCCGGGCGCAAGCCGAACCGTTGACAATGGCCAATCCCTGTTGGTAGAGGGGTTCAGGATCACGACTCGCAAGCTGCCGATCCTGAAAGCTGCCCCAATTGATGAAATGAACGACAAGCTGGGCATTACCGTCCCAGAGATGATTTTCGGCGACAATGCGGTCATGATTGAGCATGCGCCATCAAAATGGGCTATTGGATTCAACGCCTTCGATGCGCTCGACAGAGTCGACAAGACAGGAGACAGTATGCTACAGGTTGCGCATTCAAAGGCGTGGCATAGCACGAGGTAGCTGCCGAAGCTGATACATTCAATGATATCCAGCACTGACCCTAGGTGTAGACAAGAGGAGACGCAAAAGATCAAGGAAGTCGTCAAGCCATTCGATTGGTCATACACCACAGAATATAAAGGCACGGTCTCTCAGGGAGCGGCCTCCTTCGAAAAGACTGAGAAGGCAATCCCAGTTGAGCTGCTCCGCCGCCGAGATCCAATTCTTTTCTTCGACGAAGTGGTTCTCTACGAGGACGAGATGGCAGACAATGGGATCACCATGTTCACATGCAAGATTCGTGTGATGCCACAGAGGCTGTTGCTGCTGTGCCGGTTTTTCATGCGCCTGGACAACGTCATCTTTCGCATTCGAGACACCCGAGTATTCGTCGAGTTCAGCACTGGGGAGGTCATTAGGGAATACATTGAAAAAGAAGAGGACTACGAGAAGGTTCGAACGGTCAGTGTAATTGCAGATACAAATCATGTGAAGAAGCTTGGATACTGACTGACAGAAGATACTTGCAAGCGGCCGCGAGGACGTTTTGGCAGTCATGCGAGATCCGAACCAAATGGCCGAAGTTTTGCCTACGAAGCGACATGACTTGGAGCAAGTGGTGCTCAAATGAGCGCAAACGAAGTCTTTCCATTCGAAGATGATTGTTCTAAATGCAGATGCATAACGCTAGAGGCCAGCACTGGCCATTGGGTATATCTCTCCATGCCGAACTACGTCCCAACATATCTATGGCCGAGGCTTCGGCTTAATTCTGTCCATCATCTCTCTTTCCCTTTTCTTCTCCTCTTGTCGCTCTTCGAATCCCTCCGTACCCTTGCCCCACACACCAGCCTTGCGTCCCCAGGTCATCAAACCCCAAGTGTGTGTCCAAGGAATTTTGGGAGGCGGGTCCTGATGGGTCCGGAAGGGACTCGCGCCATGTCGGAATAGCGTCTCCCTCTCCACCTCTGCCTCTTGTGTAGGGTCACCTGGAACTAGTGGCTTGCTGTGAATCCTTTCATCCTCCTCAGCTTCCCAGGCGCGCGAGTTCTTGCTCAGTGGTTTCCACCAGCCTTCGTTCGAGGCGTTTTCCCACCACCTCCGGCTGCACAGCTCCCAGAGTCTGGACTCTGCCCTCTTATATGCAAATTTCTCATCTTCGCCCGTGAAAGCGCTTGCTCGCTGGAAGTTGGGTCCATCCTGTGCTGCAGCTGCACGTCGCTTGTCCTCTTCAGCCGGATCGAATGACGAAGCACCAGCAGAGCGTCCAGCGCCATATATGGGCCCAAAGTCTGCATCCTCGTCTGCTAGAATCGATCTGGTCATCGGATGGGCGCCATCTTGTCTCGCTGCTGCAGCGTTCGTGTAGTGCTCCTCTGGACTGTCGCCGCTATACGAAGTAATGTTTGGTCGGAAGGGGGTTGTTTGGTCCTGGTAAATCTCACTGAGTGTCTCGGCGTAGACGCCATCATCCCTCGTATCGTTCAGGGCCGCACCGTCCTTGCCCTTCTTACCGAGGCCGCGAGCATCAGGGAAGAATAGTTCGTCAGGTCCAGCGTCAGCCCGAATAAGGAGCTTGCATCTCGCCTCGTACAATGCATCTAGTAAGGTTATGAAACGACGTGCCTCGTTTTTCTGAAGAAAAGTCAGGATAGGAACTTCGTCCAGGATGATGGTGCGATATGTCGATGCTAGAGTGATGTAATCCGCTGGGCCTAAGTAGGTGCCGCAAAGGTCCTCGAACGTCCACATGCACACTCCATCATGGGCTTTTGTAACTTTGACTTTTCTCCCGTATACATTCAGCGTCTCCTCTGTCCATGGAATCTCGGCTAGTGACGCTTTTGATGAATTCACTGCCTCAAGCACACCTAAGTGCCAGAGACTTTCTGCTTGTATTGATTTCTCTGACAGCAGGTCTGACTTCCTGTGGAAATAATGCACTGGCAAAGAAGAAGGACTTGGATTGAGGACGTTGTCGATATTCCCTCCATGTTCTGCTGCGTTTTGATGGAAATTTCCGTCTCCAAGACTTTTCGAGGATGAAGCCAATGTGTCATCGCCCTTGCGAGCTGTTGAAGCTACAGACTCTCGCCGGCGAAAGTCGGTTTTTGACTCCATGTTCCACGTCTCACACCTGGCCTTGAGGACTTCGAGAAACTGTGCAAAGTCACTCTGTCTGGAGAACATACCCCTACCAACATCCTCACGAGAGTCACCGAACAGAAACTTCAATCCCGAGAGCCCGACTCGTCCAGCAGAAGTTGAGGGCGCCGCAAACTCAATTCCGGATGCCTTCGACAGCTCCTCAGGCATACGATTACTGGTCGCAATCAGCACACCTCCAAGCTGGAAGAAAGAAGTGAAAAGGTTCGAGAGGATCTTGGATGAAGCTCTGTCAGGCAGCTGAAACTCGTCGAGGAACAAAATAGGAGATGTCGTAACAAGATCCCGTGCCAGAGACAGAAGAGTGTGCTCATTCTCGAGACCCAAGCTAGGGCTCGACGGGCGTACGCTCCGTTGTATGCGTTGCTGCTCGAGTCGTGCGAACATGTCCAGCATGAAGGCATTAAAGTGATATCGCCGTTTCTTCCGACTAGGTAGCGAATCTGCGAGGAGATCAACCAGGAAGCTCTTGCCAGTGCCGACGTCTCCGTACAACAACAAGCCCTGGGGCGAGTCCATTTGGAGGGCAGCCTCATGACTAGTCAGCGAACGAGTCAAGGCAAGAGACTCGGCCTGCTCTCTCTGTGCTCGAAAGGCCCCGAAAAGACCTCGCGATGGCGGTGTAGGTGCAGGCGCGTCCAATTCTGCTATTCGCGTGGACGCATGTGGCGATGTAGACGGGCCTATAGTTCGAGTAACCTGCTCGAGCCGATGGCGATATTCAACGGAGGGTTCATAGTCTTTGAGTCGGTGGTAGAGCTTTTGCAGATGGATCGCGAGGCGATGTTGTGCCGGATCTGACTCGATCTTCTTGGTTGCGACAAGGGCGCGATATAGCACTAGTGGATTCGTGATGGTTAAGCCGGTCTCGGCGACTGCGGCCGCCTGCATCGTGGGCCAGAAGCCGACTGCGTGAATCTATTCGAGGAGTCTATCTGCACACCAAATGAATCCATGTGCAAAGGGCACTAACTATTCGAATGAAGTATCATGTCATTACAAACTGTATAATTCGAGAGACAGTCTATCGCAGTTCGGTACGATGCAGACTAGCTGTGGTGGCCCATGATTGCCGGTATACTTCACTGCGTCATCCGACGCCATGTCAATCTCCCTCTTTCTGACTAGCGCCAAAAATTGCACTCGCTCTTTCGAGGATCCTATCCTTAATTTTGAGGTGGTGAGTAACTCTCACATTTAAAGTATATTCTAACCAGTGTAGTTGTAAAATTCAACTTTCAGCTGTAAAAGGACTCTCCATACGCTGACATCATGTTTATGGTTTATTTCGTGAAATTGTCTTAGGCATTTCTGATAACAAATAGGAGAATGGTGTTGCGATCTTGGCGCGCATCGAGTAGATATATTTTCAGACATCGGCTGCAGGTTGACCACCACATACACATATCTTGCATGTGAGGACGGATAACAGTGTGGCAGTCGGTAACGGCCAACTGGTGATTTGAAATGGGGGTGTGGGCTTCTACTCTCGATTTCCTGTAATATTGCCTTGCTCGAGATTTTGTCCTGCAGCTGCAGGAACTTCTGAGAACGGTTATCAATCCAAAAGATGCTGCAAGCTAGGGTCAGAGGGTTGGGAATGATTGATTGCAAGATCTACTCGCCCATGATTCATATTTTCAGCAGACCTGATGGAGCGATAACACTCATACGATACTATAACATATCTGTCCACGTTCTGCTTTTATTTATTCTAGCCGGTTCACTTGGTCGTTCGATTCAGCATTCTTCAGCCAAAGCCTTCCGCTCTTCTTCGAGAGTCGTTTCTGATGATTTTCGCCATTTCTCCCTACAATCTCCAACTGTCCACCGATAATCCAACATAAAGCAAGCAAAGACTTGGACGCAAAGGTCACTGAAGACGCTGAATACAGTAATGTTGGTAGCTCCGCAAATCTGAGCTGGGCAGAAAAGACTTCGAAGAGGTATTACATGAGGATTTGACGTTTATGTCACTTTCCATTAACTCAATTTTTGTGGGAGTATTCGTCCATCAGAAAATTGAGAGCTACATCAGCACATATACTGCTGTGCCGAACAGCATATTACATAAATTATTATTCTTGTCAAACCGTTGTCTAGTTTTCTGCATGGAATGTATTACCCGATTGCGCTTGTCTCACGTCTTAAAGGTGACATTTGATTACCTCGTTTTCTGAGTCAGGTGCTCGCGACCTCAAGCAGCCATATTGATACACAAAAGTACATATATACCTACACATATCAATTCACAAAGGACTTGAGGTTTCGAAATGATGGGAACCAACATTAATCCTCCTCTTTTCGACTTCGGAACACAGGTAGCGGTGGCTATCGGCCTGGCCACTCTGTTACTTTCCCTTCTCTTGCGAGCCGGCTCTCGAGTCATCACCCGCCAACGAGCCGTCTATCGCTATAGTTGCCGACCTGCTCCACGCCTATTCCAGCGGTTTCCTTGGCTTGGCACTGATTTCCTTCAAGTATACAACGAAGCGAAGAAGAGCGGTAGGTACGCAGAGTTCTGGCGGCAGAAGCACCTCGGCGACGGAGCCTTCAGCACAGCCTCTACTGGCGGAGCCGATCCCAACGACGGTAAACGGACACTGACCGCTACCGTCTGGGGTCAAATGTGGCTGTTTACTTCCGATGCGGAGAATATTCGCGCCATCCACGGTAATACAGCCATCGCTCTAGGCGGTCTCTTCGACACGGATGCGGCAGGTATAGCCAGAACGGGAGTATACGCTGTTGAGCCGATCAGGAAATGGCCAACCAAGGGCTGGATCGGTGATGGCGTGTTCACCTCGGATGGACCAAAGTGGCGACACTCCCGTGCCCTCACCAAGCCGCTCTTCACCCGTACAGCCATCTCGCACGGACTAGACTATGGCTTGCTCGGGAGGCACGTCGACAACCTCTTCACGTCTCTGCTGAAAGACAGGGGCGAGCAGGTGGACCTTCAACCACTTTTTAAGCGCTTGGTGAGTCAAGATCAGGCACCGATAAAGTGAAATATTTGCCTTTAAGTTGTTGTCACCGCGTTGGACTATACACGTAAAACTAAACTGATATGATTGGTGTAATGCATCATTTCGTGCCGTCGAATATCCAGGAGATACTCTGACATGCAAATGCCAGTCGTATGCTGACTATGGTAGTACCTCGATATATCAACGGAGCTCCTGTTCGGCTACTCGGCGAATTCGCAGGTACCGGGCAAAGCGCGGTTCGATGTCGAGCTGTTTGAAGCTTCGTTTGAGGACGCCATGAGGGCGACTTCGAATCGGATGCACGCTAGAATACTGAATGAAGGATACCAAAAATGGCAGCAGGCATGTCAGCACGTCCACGCGATTTTCGACTCCGAAATCGAGTACGCACTGTCACAATCTCAGCCATCTGATAAAAGTGACTTGCACGGGACTTTCACAGAACATGTTTCTTCACCTGGCCTCTCAATCGTTCAGGAGCTGGCGCAGTACTCTTCCGACCGTACCTTCCTCCGTGATCAGCTCTTGAATGTTTTCATCGGCGCTAAAGACACTGCTGCTATCGGTATCAGTGATATTTTCTTTCATCTTGCTCGAGCTCCTACCGTTTGGAACCGAGTACGCGCCGAGGTCCATGCTATGGACTCGGGGTCAAGCCAAATTACGTTTGAACAACTGAAGTCACTGAAAGTCACTCAAGCAGTGATTTCTGAGAGTAAGTCGTCTACTCTGAAAGTTGTTTCAGCCTCTTTACAAAGAGAGGGCCTACTTCTTCTCCATTCTCTTTTCGACTATAGCTGTGTTTCTTGTCTCACTTGACAATGTTAAAGCGACTTGGCCCTACCATTGGCCTACCTAACTATCTACTCGTCGACGTGTACTGAAAACTCCTCCAATAGGTCTTCGACTTCTCTCGCCTGTGGGCCGGGGTCTTCGAGTCAGCACTGCTGACCACATCCTTCCACGAGGGGGCGGTGACGACGGCCTGTCGCCCATCCTGGTCCGCAAGGGCACCAGGGTGGAGACGTCTATCAGTGCTCTACATTATGATGAGGCCATTTGGGGCCCGCACGCCGACCAGTTCATGCCTGAGCGCTGGGACAAGGAGCAGATGCCAGACAATGTAAAAGCTGAGTTGATGAGAAAGTGGTGCTTCGCACCATTTCTTGGTGGCGCACGTATGTGCCCAGCCCAACAGATGATGCTCACGCAGTACGCGTATATCCTAGTACGGTTTACGCGCGAATTCAAAACGCTGGAAAACCGGGATCCGGAAACCGAGTTCGTACCTGAGGTTGTCTTCTCGTGCCAGAGTAAGAACGGTGTAAAGGTCACTTTGTCTTAAGTATCCTCTAGAGGCGACATCTGGAACCCTTAAATTATTAGAGGTGACCAAACAATCATTCGTATTCTCTCGTCTTTATTCTATAGACTGTGAATTTTTGGGAACATCGCGTAGTGGCGCGTTCACTGTTTCCCGACGGTAGGTATCACGAGAAGTAGCTAGGAAGAAAATCACTTTTTACAAAATCTATTAGCTTTCAAGTTTCGGGCCACTATTCTGACTTTCTGGAGTAGGGAGATTGAATGCAAGCGTCTTCTCAATTATCATAGGATTGGTAGTGCTGACACCCCACCTATCCCTGCCCTTTTCTCTTTTTCCATTTCTTCTTTTCTCCTGCGATATTTTGGAATGAACTTTACATACGGACAACTGTCAAACTTCTTTACCATCAACTTTGCATGAAGCAAAGATCTATGTGATCCTTAAGGCCACATGGGCATCGTTATCGAGTATCCACAGCTTGTTTGTCTACTAATCGTGGCGAGTTGCGCAGGTAGTCACATTCATTGGATGTGATCGGCTGGAATGTCCGGGTTGGGCTACACGCGTCTATCTAACCAGAACGATTGACTTGGTTTACAAGAACACACTCTCACTATAGATATATGCATTCAGATATGGCACATTGGCTGTGTTATGCTCTGCAGCAGTCTCTCAAACCAATGAGCATGAATGCTCGGGCAATTTTGAACTCAAATTTCAAGCAACGCTGCAAAGTAATTGCGGCAGTTACAGACGCGCCAATCGAGCGAAAATAGTACTCTACTACTCAATGGCCCCGAACGGTGAAGGAAAGGGATTAACGCATGTGAGGCTTATCACGGTAAAGCCTTCACGAGGAATGAAATTCCAGATGGCAACATACCCTGCTAATTCCAACGACACTTACAGCCCGCGGCCGACTCCGCGAAGTCCGTGACACCGCTCCATTTTCAACTTTGTTGATTGAGGAACTGAACATGCTAAACATTGCTGATCTGAACTTGTCACTTTTTGTGGGCCGAATTTCAGCCACTGGATAGTTTGCTGGGCTAATGAACTCTTAGAAGGTGTGATGCTGACGCCTCCCTTCGATCTGATTGTCAGCGTGGACAGGATATGAGGGCATCAAGGTTGCTTCGTCGCATAGGTAGGAGAAGATCAATTGTTGCAGGACGAGAAAGCCTCGCGCCCTCCTCGTTTTGACCATGACACACGCCTCCTAAAGTGGCCGCAGATTGTGTCCGTGTTGCTCCTTCTGCACAGTCGGCGGTAGATCTGTGTCGGAGAGCGTTGCTAGCGCGTTATTGGTCCGGTGGCGTCCTCACATCACCTTGTCGCCACTCAACCCGTTACCAGAAATCCCGATTCCAACCCTGACCGCAGAGATCTACCTTTCAAATGGCTATATGCGGTATGATAGTGATGATGACGACGGCGGCGGCGACGGCGGAAACAAGGGGTATGTGGGAATTGAGATTCATCCTCGCGATATCATTGCTCTTCGATCAAAGAGCGGTAATTGCCATGGAGGAAGGTCGGCACCTCTGACATGCTATCAGAGCTACTTGTACAAAAATGTTCCACCACCGACTCTCTTATGTTGTTCTTCAGAAAACGAAAACTGTGCTCGAGCTTTTAGCCATTCACTGTCGATAACCCCTTTGAAGTCAACAAACCTGTACGACCATGGGTAGCCAAGCTGCTCCTGTTGGTGTAGAGGAGTTGCGCCAGCTTGCGGCGCGCATCAACGATGCAGTCGAAGCCTATGCGTCTGGTAAGAGCAAGGATTCAAATGATGTAGCAAAGTACTGCGAGGAGCTGCAGTACCGTGCTGAGTCGGCCGAGGTGTTTGCGGAACGTATGAGGTATGCTCCCACAATTCTCTGCGCTCTCATGGTCGCAGTTGAGGGTGGCATCCTACAGGCGCTATCAAACCGTGGCGGCCTCGAGACCGACGCCGACCAGCTGGTTGAGGCGACAAAGCGGCCCCGAGACGACATTGTCCGCTCCCTTCGCATGCTCTCTGCCACCGGCGTGGTCGATGAGACGGGATGTCAGAGATGGCGGGCAAACGATAAGACACCGGTCATGGCGAGCAAGGGGCAGATTGGTGGGTTACGGGTCAGGTAAGGCACGACATAGCAGGCACCCTCAAGTTTTCCCAATGGGACATATAGCTTTCTAACGAATACCATCTTGCCGACAGTTCGCTACCGTGCTCGCTCATTGCGACAAAGACCGAAGAGTACTTTGGCAAGTGCGCGGAATCGGTGTTCACTGGCTCCTTGCTCAACTCGCCGTACTCGTACACGTTTGGCAAGCCAATGTACGATGTTTTCAAGGACAACAAGAGCCTCAAGCAGGACTTTGACTGGTTCATGGAAGCTCGGAAGCAGGAACGCAAGAGGCGATGGCACGGTGCATACCCTGTCATGTCCGAACTGGCCGCCAGCGGCGATTGTGCCACAGACTTCTCCGACGCGACGATCGTCGATGTCGGTGGCAACCGAGGACATGATCTGGAAAGCTTTGCGGAGGCGTTTCCGGCTTATAGAGGAAAGCTGATCTTGCAAGACCTGCCGGAAACGGTGGCACCGCTTGAGGGTGAGCAGCATGCCTTCACTGCGATACCATACGACTTCTTCACTCCGAACCCGGTCAAGGGCGCACGTCTGTACCTGCTGCTCGCGTGCCTCCACAATTGGGATGACGCCAGCAGTCTGAAGATCCTGAAGAACCTATCTGAGGCTATGCGGCCGGGCTACAGCAGGCTCCTCATCAGCGGGCTGCTGCTCCCAGATGTTGGCGCTCCAAGAAGGGCTGCAGAACTTGATGTGCAGATGTGGATGCTACAGTACACTCGTCAAAGGACAGAGGGGGAGATGAGAAAACTAGCGGCTGCTGCAGGTTTGGAAGTGGTGAAGGTATGGGAGAACGGTGACCGCGAGCAGCTGGTCGAATGTAGGGTACCAGTGTGATCAGAGCCAGAAAAGGGCTGACACTTGGTGTGGTTCAGAAGAGGGAAAGGGCAATTTGATGGATGAATTCAACGTTTACTCGTCATGATGAAGAAGCTGGGGGACTGTAGCAGGCACCTTTCCTGGGCTACTGGCAGCCAGCCACATCTGCCCAGACACTGAGTCAGCTACCTGGGTACTCTCCAGCTACTGTAGCTGCCCAAGCACTCAATTGACTTTTTCTCGAGCTTATTCTGAGCAACTACATTTCTGAGTAGACAGACAGACAGTCATGTGACATGCCCGTTTTGATGATAACTTGTAGCTGTTCTCTCATCAATCTCTCTCTCCCTCTCTCTCTCAATCTAGCACGTGGACAGATTCGGCGGCCAACGATGGAAGGCCTTGCATTGACAAATGTTGAAGAAATAATGCCTCTGCCATTCGGATGTCTCGTTGACCCAACCCTGGAGACCTATCGGGCAGTCTTCATTCAAGATCAGCCGGGATACTACTATCCTTCTAGTCAGGTCTCCGTGGCTTAACGCCTCTCAGAGTGGTCAGTGACACAAAAATCTCCTGCTGACAATTCATTTGACATGACGCAGCTCCAGATGTACGCTGCTGGACTGGAGGCGAGGTGGGGAACCAGTCGGAATACTGGGCGCGTCCCAAGGAGGTGGCGGAATGCAACCGGAGGTACCGCGTGTCAAGCTGATCCAACGGAGCCATTCACCGAGCCCCGCAGAGCGCCAAAGCCGCGCACCCAACACTCCAAGCTTTTTAGTACGACGGCACCGAAAAGCTTTTACTTTAAACATACCATTTTCAAAGCCCGTGTGTGTGTGTGTGTGTGTGTGTGCTTTGCTTTTGCTCGAAAGTGAATCTACGGAATGCGTATTTTTGGACTGACTGACTGACTGGTAAATGGGACAATGCGTCAGGTACAGATGCGACAATTTTCTCCTTCACGACCCCTCTGAGACAGCGGCCAAGTGCACACACCTGGGCAGATGGAGCCTGTGGATATAAGTGGTGTTAAACCACGACAAAGTCCGTGTGGGACTAGCGATCGAGGACGCTGAAAGCGCAGCCCCCTCCGGATTTACCGCTCTTCACTACCACGAGTCATGGTGCAAAGTCCGTTGAGGAGGAGACAAGCTTTGTGGGTCGCCCTTAGTGTCTCTTACATGCGCCAATGGCTCTTGACGTTCGCTTCCCGAAAGGCACAAGTTCTGCTCAGTCTTGCCTGTTACAGCGCGCATCTCTCTGCACAAGATAAGCCGCCGCAACCGTGTCAGCTGGAACGAGCATTGCCAGACCCTTTGTTGTCTTTCTCCTTGCAGCGTCCATGACGCCCACGACACTCAACCCGTCATCGCTCCGAGAGCCTCACTTAAGCTCGCAGCGCGCTGTCTACTTCTTTTTTCTTGCCAAGCTGTACCAGCCTATGTTTTGACAAAGGATCCCAAAGAACGAGCAAACAAGGTCGAGCATCAACACAAGACGCTTGGCAAACACGATGGCGACGAAGTCTGCAGAACAGGGTCTTGATCCGGTCAACCCAACCTCTCACGATGGAGACTCCGGCCGCTCCTTGACCATCGCTGATCCAGACGGCACCAACATCAACGACGAGAAGCAGGTTCCAAAGAACGAGTCCGCCAGCTCTCATAACAGCGAAAACGCACCCGCCAAAGATGACGGCAAGGCCACCGTCGACGACGCTGATGGTGATCGCCCGCAGCGCTCTAATGGGAAGATCGCTCTGATCATGCTTGCCCTAGCCTTAGCCTGCTTCCTCGCAGCTCTCGACATCACCATCGTCACCACCGCTCTTCCGACCATTACTGAAGCCTTTCAGTCCGAAGTTGCATATACATGGGTCGGATCGACATACCTCCTTGCAGTGGCCTCAACCACGATAATTTGGGGCAAGCTTTCAGACGTTTTTGGTCGGAAGCCAATGCTACTCATGGCTAACTTTGTCTTCTTTATCGGCTCCCTGATTGCCGCCCTCTCTATCAACGTTACCATGCTGCTATTCGCCCGTGCAATTCAGGGTGTTGGTGGCGCTGGCCTGAACGTGCTGGTGAACATTTGCATTGGGGACCTGTTCAGTCCACGCCAGCGTGGTGCCTTCTATGGTGTTACCGGTGGAGTCTGGGCTCTCGCTCTATCCCTAGGCCCAATCATTGGTGGTGCCTTCACCCAGCGTGTTAGCTGGCGCTGGTGCTTCTACATCAACCTTCCTCTTGACGGCCTCGCCTTTATCATCATCTTCCTTTTCCTGGATCTAAAGACGCCTAGGACCCCGTTCATAGAGGGAATCAAGACAATCGATTGGGTCGGGGCTGCTTTGAGTATTGGTGGCACGCTCATGTTCCTCTTTGGCCTGAGCTTCGGCGGCGACCGCAATCCTTGGGACTCGCCAACGGTGATTTGCCTGATTGTGTTCGGTATCGTCGTCTGGGCAATCTTCTTCCTCTACGAAGGCTACATCGCCAAATACCCACTTCTACCTATGGCAATCTTTAAGCAGCGAGCACCGCTTGTGCTTCTAGGCCTGTGTTTCTTCCAATCATACGTTTACATCGCATCAACATACTACCTACCCCTTTACTTCCAAGCTGTCCTTGGCGCCAGCCCCATTCTCTCAGGTGTTTACCTGATCCCGCTCGCCGTTGCACTGTCCGTCGCCTCCATCGGAGGTGGTCAGTACATGCGCAAGACCGGCACCTACCGGATACCCATTTGGATCGGCTTCATACTGACCACCATCGGCTACGGCCTGTTCATCGACTTGGGAGCAAAGGCCAACTGGGCGCTGATCATCCTCTCGCAAATCATCGCCGGTCTCGGCGTGGGACCCAACTTCCAAGCCCCCATGATCGCGCTCCAATCGCTCGTGCAGCCTCACTACATTGCCAGCGCAACCTCGGCCTTCGCCTTCGTGCGCATGCTGTCCGGCGCAGTCAGTGTCGTGATCGGGCAAGTCGTCTTCCAGAACGAGGCGAGCAAACGGCAACCCGAGCTCGTGGCAGCCGTAGGGCCGCAGCTGGCTGGCAAACTGGGAGGCGGCGCGGCGGGCGCCAACACAGCTACAATTCGCAAGCTGCCGGCCCAGCAGCAGGAAGTGGTGCACGAGGTGCTGGCTGACAGCCTCCGCTACATCTGGATCATGTATACCGCCTTCTCCGCTGCGGCGCTGGTCGTCATGCTCTTCATCGGCAAGAGCAGCCTGACCGATGACCACAAGGAGACTAAGACGGGCCTCGAGGCAGAGAAGGAGGCTAGGCAGAAGCGTCTCGCTGAGGAGCAGGCCAGGAAGGACGCCAAGGCGGGCGCTGCTGATGCGAAAGCTTGATCTTCTTTAATTTTGATTCGTGCCAGCTAGTCTAGCCTATGCGAGTGAAATTAACACACACTCGGAGAAGTTTTTGAGGGATTCAGCAGAGGAAACGAGAAAGAAGATAGGTACTATGGACGAGCAACCAACCAATCATCTACTTTAATCTTTTGGTTTTGATCAAGGGTCCCGCAGAGATTGTACAACGCTGTTTAATTAAGTGCTTGGAGTTGTCGTTTTTCCCCGATTCAATAGAAATCGGTAATAGAGAGAGAATCAAGAAATTTGTTGAGAGAGAGTGTCTCTAATCTTTGCTGTGTCTATCTGTATGAGTGGTTGTGCGAGTATATTGCATGACCGACTGTGATCACCACCGCCGTCACCACCGTGGCCCCCCTTTTTTTTTGGTGCGGGAAGGGTTACGGCGTGTGTTCTCAAGCCTGTCTTTGCATGCGCGTACCCGTCCAATTGCCTTTTGCTTGTGTAGAGGCAGACAGGCATGCATGCAGGCAGGCAGAGCAAGTGAAGGACGAAGGGTATATATATAAAACTGGCAAGCAAATGGTAGACGTAGAAACATCTGTCGCAGACCCCGCTTTTTTTTTTTTTTTTTTTTTTTTTTTCACCTACGTAGCTTGCTTACGTAGTCGAAGTGCCTGCTACCTAACCCTTTTCAAACGAGGTATTATACGAGAGGAAGTCAGATGAAATGCAAAAAAACAAAAACAAATGATTGAGTGTTTGTATTTCCCTCTAGTTCTGTCGAATATTTTCCGTTCGGGGCTCATCCAAGAGCAAATTTCAGAACCGTATCCATCTATCCAGTTTCCCCCCTTCCCCCTTTCTTTTCTATCCATCCTATCCATGGGCTCACGATAGGAACCCAATCTCCTTCCAGATATGCACATAGCGGCGCACAATCTCCTCAGAGACGGGGCCGAGCTTTCTCAGCGTAGGCGAGTGCTCCAGCGTCTGCTTCGTGCCGAGCACCAGTCCGCCACACGACATGCGGAGATAATTGTCATCCAGGAAATGGAGCAGCGTCGACGCCGGATTGTTCCTCTGCGGCGCCTTGCGCACCCGCTCCACCCACTCCTCAAAGGGGATCATGTTCCTCTTCGGAATTCCCAGGCTATCTGCGAGCCAGCCGTTGACTTCTTTCCACGGCTGTCCGACTGGGTTCTCGATGTGGTAGATGTGCTGCTGCTCCTGCTGCTGTTGCTGTTGGTCTGACGGTGAGGGCAGAAGGATGAGGTCAGCCAGCGTGCCTGCAATGTCGTTGACGGGAGCCCAGAAGACGTCGCCCGGCACGTCTGGCAGCGCGTTCAGGGTTTGGCTGCTCTTGATCAGGAAGCCAAAGTGCTCCATTGGGTTCCAGTAGCCTTTGACTTTGCAGCCTGCGATTTGGCCCAGTCGCGCCACCATTGCTCGGAAGTGGGCTGGGTACTTGTGCAGCGTCTCGTCAAGCATTCGCTCACAACCCCATTTGGCCTCGCTGTATCCGTTGGGCAGAACGGTCTCGATCTTCATGCGCTCCTCGGGGACGTGAATGCGTGGAGAGATGGCACTGCTTCGGCTGCTGCTCTTGCCGTCAAGGCCGTAGTGGCCCACTACACCGATCGACGACACCAACTGGAAGGTGAACTTGAAGCTCGAGTCTCGGCGCGAGCTCGCGTCACGGGCAAAGTCGATCAGGTTCCGCATCACTTGGAACTGCGGCTCGAAGCCTGCTAGCCCGCGCTTTGCACTCATCGGCCATGCCTGGTGGATCAGGTGCGTGACGGACGAAGCGAGTTCTTCGTACTCAGCGTTTGCGAGGCAAAGCTTCGGCTTTGCGCTGTCAGCTTGTAGCACCAGTAGTTTTGACCGGATCTTGTCAAAAGAGCGGTGGCCCTTCTCGCGCATAGACTTCTGTTGTCGCTGGTACGGGTCGGTGTTGCTCTTTTCCCGGTTCAGGCAGACGACTTTGCTGATGTTGTCCATCTGTGCCAGCTGATCGACCAGGTGTGTTCCCAGGCTGCCGGTTGCGCCGGTAACAAGGACCACGATCGACTTGTCATTGCTCGTAGGAGTCGATGCTTTTGGCGTCGGTCCGGTGAACCCTGCAGTATACTTCTCAACCAATGAATCGACGGCTGCTTTGCGTCTTGCAAGCTCTGCTGAATCGCTCTCAGAAAAGGTTGGAGTACTGTCGTCGTTGGTCTCCTTTTGTTTGGTCGTATCAATCATCTTCGGGACAGACACCGTCTTCTCCTCCACCGGTATCGCTGGCGCTGCCGGAAGTTTGCCGGTGGACTTTGGCTTGGAGTCTCCAACAAGCAATGTTCGCAGCTCTCCAACCGTTGGGCAGTCCACAAGCAGCGACTCGTGTTGCACGTCCAGCTCAAGCTCATCACGCATTCGACTCACAATGACTAGGGACAGGAGAGAGTCAACGCCAGCATCGCCAAAGTTAGTGTCGTTGGTCAGCTCCTCTACTGCAACTCCACTCTCCTCTGTAATGATATTGAGAACTTTACCAAAGTCAATCTTTGGTGAATCTTCCTCCCAATCAACGATGGTAGGCGTGCTGGTACCTGACCCGTGTGCCGACTCTGAACCAATAGAAGTGGCGCCCGAGCTGGTACTGCTGTTCCTGCTCTCTGGCCCTCCAATGTATACTTTGAGGTCGCCTACAGTCGGGAATTCGGTGAGGAATGCACTGAAGTCGATGTCGACGTCAATCTCTTCATTGAACCTGGCGCAAATGCCGAGACACATCAGAGAGTCGATGCCAACATCGCTGAAAGCTGTTGTGGTCGTCAGATCGCCTTGGCTCAAGCCACTCTCCTCAGCTATAATATCCAGGGCCTTTATAAACTTGCCAGAGCCTGATCCTGAGCTGTTAGGTGTGGGGACAGTAGGCTCTGTGACCTTCAGAGCTGAAGTCTGCTTTGGAGCTGACACCGCTTTGGTCACGGGTGCAGCTTGCTTCTTGGTTCCAGCCTCGATATTGAGTATGACCTTGAGAACGCGGCGAGGAACACTTTGAATGGCAATCTTGCCAAACCACGCGACAACCTTGTCACCTTCAAATATAGTAACGTCGCCGTGCCATAGTTTATCCTCGCCTTCAGACATTTGAGTGTACGTAGTGTATTTCTTGTCAAAATCCATTGGCTCGTAGATTTGCAGGCTGCCCCAGCCGTGATTCATGAATACTTCTTTGTCGAGATCGCAATTATCGTTGCAGTTCATGGTGAACCCACAAGACTGGGTTAATGAGTCAATGACTGCTGGATGTGTGTGATATATTCCACCCCTCTTGACAGAGCCGTAACTCAGTGCGCTAGATGCTTCGAGCGTGTTGCTGTTGAGCAAAATCTCATCAATGGCGCGGTAATCGTCGTGAAAGCGTGCCAAAGGCCGAATAGCGCGGTAGACCATGGGCCGGTTGAAGCGGGCACTCTCTCCAGGAGCAACACCGTCGCGCAGTGCCTGCATCTTCTTCTTGACTGCGGCTGTATCTTGCTGGAGCTTGATCCTGTAGCTCTGATCCTTGAAGCGGATCGTGCATCGAGCGTGCTCTTGCAGCTTTTGTTTGCTGTCAAAGGACATGAATCTAACCAACACAGCGTTCTTGGCCCAGTCAATATCTCCACAAGCTCGCAGTAGCTGCTCTGTAACACCAGACTTCAGGATCAAGGCCTTTGAGACGACCATATCTGTGATATCGACGAGATTCTCCTTCTGGTCTGGTTGATGCTTCTTGAGAATGTATGTGCCCATGCTCAAAGCCATGTCGCAGTATACTGAGGGCGTACAAAGTGGAATACCATCGACTTCATGGCCTTGCACAAGCGGGCTAAGATCCTTTCGGGCAATGTTGGCTTCCACCGTGAAGATCTTGTCGGTCTCATCGACAATGCGGTGGATGGTTGTACTCTCGATATTGGATGCAACGTTGCTGACCGTGAGAGCCGGATCGCCTTTGCGCAGTGACCAGTCGTTGACGTATTGCATCCAGTACTGCTTGAGATCCCAGCTGTATGCAGGAAGGGAAATCACCTCATGTGAAGCCTCGAAGTCCTTGTGGTAGGCAGACCAACAAATGTCAGCACCCTCCATGTACAAATTCTTCAAAGTTGCGGCAAGGACTGCAAATGCAGCCTTGCCACGCTGGCAGGTAGCGAGAGTGGTCGACTGCGAACCAAATACAGCTTTGACCATGGCCGAAACAGCTGGATGCGGCCCAATCTCGAGGGTGCTGTGTGATTCCGACATGATACCTAATCTCTGAGCCTCTACTAGAGCCTTTTGTATATTCACAGGCTCACGGCACTGATCTACAAGGAACTGAGCGTCGAAAGTCTCATCCTCGTCGTCTTCAATGCCTACAACTGATCCATCTGATGGACAGATAATAGGCACTGTTGGTCGCAGGAACGTCACACCAGTTGCAATATCTTTAAAGTCCTTCAGGATAGGATCAATCTGAGAGGAGTGGAAAGCATATGGAACTTTCAGAATGGTAGATTTGAGACCGGCATTTGTGAGGGTGCTCTTGTACTCAGCAATGTCTTCATTCGGACCAGCCAGAACGGTCTCTACTGGAGAATTGATGCAGGCAACCTCATATTGCTCTTCTTGAAGGACAGAGGCGATCTGATCAACAGAGCCCCTGACAACGAGCATCGAGTGCGTGTCTCTTGTGCACTTCTGTTGCAAGAGCTCAGCTCGCTTGCCGACCAAATACAGCGCGTCGGTATCGGACAAGACGCCAGCGGCATTGAGAGCCGCATATTCACCTAGGCTGTGTCCAACAACAGCGGTGCTCACAATTTTCCATGAGGCCAGAAGCTTGTAAAGGGCAATCTGCAGACTCACGCTCGCTAGCTGGACAACTATTGGGTCGAACACGCTGCAATCTTGTTCTTGCGAATGAACAACGGGTAGAAAGGATGGGAAGCCAAGACTTTGGCCAATGCGGTCGAGACGTTGCATTTCGGTTCGGAAGGCGGCAAAGCTTTCAAAAAGCCCTCGTCCCATCCCAGGATATTGCGCACCCTGTCCTGTGAAGGCAAAGACAAGCTTGGGAGCACTCTTGGGCCGCTTTGCTCCCGTTTCAGTGCTGATGGCAGCCCCAAGCTGATTGCAAATATCCGAGATGTTGCCTCCGGTAAGCATGACACGGTGCTGGTGATGCTGACGGCGAGCTGTCGTGGTGTAAGAGAGTTTTCCAAGATCAACTCGGTCGTTCTCTCTCAGATATGTGAGCAATGACTTTAAGTTACCCTGGAGAGAAACAGCATTTTTGGCCGAAACAGCGACGACATGTGGTGTGCGTGGATCAGCCGTGACAGGGCGGTGGTTTTGCACAGGAGCGTCTTCGAGCAACAACGCCGAGTTGCCACCAGCGGCACTGAAATTGTTCACAAATACACGTCGCGGCTTGCAAGGGTCAGAATCTCTCTCCCAAGGCGTCGGCTCAAGCGCGATTCGAACATTCCGCTCCTTCAGGTCGGTCGGGAACCTGTGATTGATCTTGGTTTTGATTCCGCAGTGTGGCACAATCACGTTCTTCTTCATCATCAGCAACACCTTGACCAGGCTTGATACGCCTGAAGCAGCTTCACCGTGTCCAATGTTAGCTTTGGCTGAGCCAAGGTAGAGGGCTTCAGCATCGGAACGAGCTTTCTTTGCGTCTGCAACGGGAGGTGCAAATGTATGCAACACGCTAGACATCTCGCCAGCATCACCAGCTTGGGTCCCCGTGCCGTGCATCTCGACATAGCTGACCGTATATGGATCCACAGCGGCTTGATTCAGAATCTTGGTGAAAATTTCACGTTGTGCACCAACATGCGGCCGAGTGATGGACTCGGCCTCGGCAGAATGGTTTGTATATGCTCCCAGAATGGTGCCAAGTATGGGATCCTTATCAGCAATGGCGTCATCAAGTCGCTTGATGATCACAGTTCCAATGCCCTCGCCACGGCAGTAGCCATCGGCGCCATCATCAAACGTCTTGCAATTCCCGGTACGCGAGAGAAAGTGGCCTCGGTCAAGACCAGAGGTGAAGTCTGGGTTGGTGAGAACGTTAGTGCCACCAGCAATAGCAGTATCGATATCGCCGCGCCAGAGTGCATTGCAGGCTATGTGAATACCAGCAAGACTAGAGGAACAGGCGGTGTCGACAGCGTAGGACGGGCCATTGAACTTGAAGCAGTAGTTGATACGGCCAGGGATGAAAGCCCGATTTCCACCGGGGATAAAGTACGTATCAATGTTCTGAGCGCTATTCGTCTCCATCCAATCATTACTGGTCACACCATAGAAGACACCGACACGATCACGTCGTGTGGAGGGAGTAGCGTCTGGGACAATTCCTGCCTGCTCAATGGCTTCGTAGGCGGTCATCAGAGCTAGGCGCTGTGCCGGGTCGATCTGAGGCGCTTCGCGGGGCGAAATGTTGAAGAAACGAGCGTCAAAATCTGCAGGGTCGTCTAACCAGCAACCAAAAGGTGTGGCGCTAGTATTCTTCTTGGCTCCAGTCGAATCAACATGCGTCTTGGCGTCCCAGTGAAGGGCTGGCACAGGTTTATGGACATCAAGACCTTGATAAAGGAGATCCCAAAAGGCCTCCCCGTCATTAGCACCTGGAAAGCGTCCGGACATGCCGATGATGGCAAGCTTGGCTTTGCCATGGCTGACAGGTGCTCCAGAAGGGGCGGGAGTCTTGGCCATTAGTGGGAGAGGCGTGATCAATTCTCTCAGGGAGGTCTGTTGGAGAGCATTGTAGATAATCTGTTCAGCTCTCGTACCGATAGGCGCAATGGTGAATACTTTGTTCTTTTCTTGCTGGAGCCAGGCTTTCAAATTAGCCATGATTCCGCTCCACTGGATCGGACCGAGCAAAATCTGAGCCAAAGCGCCCTTCAGCATACTGCCATAGTTGCCACCCTCAAGACTGCTGACTGCTGCCGTGCTGGAGAGGACGGTAATCTGCTGTAAACGCGCAGCCATATCAGGAGTGATAACACTATCAACAATCTCATCGATGTCCACTTGTGTGTAGAGATGTGGGGCATGATAAGGGGCATAAATAGGAATTCGTTGAGAGCGG
Organism: Erythroxylum anguifugum; assembly: GCA_027478595.1. Taxonomy (NCBI): domain Eukaryota; kingdom Viridiplantae; phylum Streptophyta; class Magnoliopsida; order Malpighiales; family Erythroxylaceae; genus Erythroxylum; species Erythroxylum anguifugum. The sequence goes on from JANIPN010150969.1 coordinate 66,382, forward strand.
AGCTTCTCACAGCTGGGAGAGCTTGTGAGTTGCGCCAAGGAGGATGGCGGCCCGCTCACGGTGATGCCGTTGGGAAGACAGGCACTGATATAGGGCCTACTCGTTGGTGGAAGGTTCTGAGCATGAGAGGTCAGCCAAGTTTCTGTGCTCGAGAAATAGAAACACAGAGTTATCTACTCTCTGTCGACTCACCGTCTCTTCGTAGAAGCGACGGACGGCTGCCTCGCTAACATCTCGTCCAGGGAGTATGATCGACCAGATCTGATCCGAAGTGCTGCTGGGCGCGACACGGCGTGCCATCTCAGACACGTGCTTGCCCAGCCTGAATGCAATGGAGACGGCGTCAACAGCAGCCGGGATCAAGTCGAGACCGCTGCGACTGCAGCTTACGGCAGCAGCGGCCAGAGCACCAGTGCAAAGGCCAAGAACGCGAGCGCTTCCATCAATGTAGTGCCGTGAATCAAGTTGAATGATGAAGATGGAAAGTTGATAGAGACAGGCGACTGCCATGTCCAGAGCGACGCATCTTGGACCCGGCTTTCGCAGGATGATATCGTCAATACAAGTGAAGCGAGGGAGCCTGTCCCTTTCTGAAAGTGGAAGCGAGTGGATTTCGTGACGAAGGGCACCGTAAGCCCTGACGAGGAAGTCTTCAAGAAGAGGGTTGTGTCTCGACTGTAGCAAGTCTCTCAGGTGCAGCTGGGTGTCAAATGTCTGGTCTCCGAAGAGATACAGCTTCATGTTGCCTGCCATGTTGAATGTGGTCGCCGGCTCGTCTGACTAGTAGGGCAAGTTTGTGAAAAGCAGTCGATGAGATGCTAAGACATGAAAATCTATGGGAGAGGGATAAGGCTCGACCACGATGGAAGTAATATGCTATGATTCAACGACCGGTATCCGAATCATGTAGGACTTCATTTGGAGGCTGCCTAGGAGGAGCGTTTCTGACTCTCGCTGATACCATTCTTGAGATACCGTCGACATGGCGATGACGCCCCGAGCCGTGCGTAGGCAGCACACTCTTCTTCCGGTAAAGGAGGCGATCCCTTACAAGCATCCCGAGGTGAAGGGTAGTACATTATGCTGGCCGGCTATTCAAAGGGCCGTTATCAACACATCAGCCACTCAGCATACCTCGGAGCAGGTAGCAAGATCAAACAAAGGTTACATATCACGACATGAAGGTACAAACAACCAATCAGAGGGAAACGGAACTCAAGCAGAGCCCGACAGAGTATCGGGGACTTTGGTCATAGTTCAAAATACGCCGACTAGAGTCTTTGAGGCTTGTAAGGGGATGGAAAGGTTTTACATTTGGCGTCTTGACCCAACACGGGTCCTACAGTGATAGGAATCTGGTAAAGTCAAAGAAGATTCAGTACAAGGGTTTGTAAGCAGTAGGTACCTACCCACACGGCAGAAGCCATTGCCCCGATTAGCCAGCTAGCACATCCAATCCTTCGTATCCCTGCTCATCTTACACATACTCACGTTAGTACCCAGTCGTGATGTAATGTTCAGAACCATGCCGACAGGGCGGCTCATGTTGCGGTGTGTTGTTTGCAGTTCCCACTGCTGGCCTTCGGCCGCAAGAAGCTGAAGATGATACTCAGTAACAAACTGCGTGGTCTTACATGCAACAAAGACATCAGCTGCAGTCCTGCATACATGAGGCTGCCAATCTGCAATAGGTTAGGGAGCATGACCGCGGCTGGTAGCAGAGCTGACGCTAGAAAGAAGGGGTCAATACAAGCTGCGGCTCTGATAGTAGCTCTCGTAACGTGGTGTAGCTGAATGCCCTTGGGTGGTATGAGCAGGTATCGATGAAGCTGTTCAGCTACAGCTCGATTAGCGAAATGTCCACTAAAGTACGCAGATCTTTCGAAACGTGGGGTTGAGGCAAGTTCATGCATGCAGTCGACACGACCACGGTCAGCCTTGTCTTGCCTTTCCTTCCCTGAGGGGTGGTCTGGAAACCGATCTGCCGATCTCGGGCCCGTTGAGATGAGAGCAGCATCGCTGGCAAAATGCTGAACAAGTCAGATTTTAAAACAAAAAAACAAAAAAAAAAAAAAAAACCGGTTCACCTCAATAGAAGCTTCGGATGTAGATCGAGAGGCCGGGTTTAACAAGCACAAACGGGGTGAGATGATGTTCCCGACTCTAACTACAACCTGCTCAAGAGCGAACGATCGATTCCTACCTCTCCAATCTTTTCTTTCCCCAGAAAGCAAAGAAAACCTTGTCCAAAACGGATCGATAAGAGGTCGGTCGACAAACATATAGCTCACTGTCAGCGTGGAGATTTCTCTCGACTCGCTGCTGCTCTAACCCGCCAAGGCAAAGCCCGGTGGATTCTGAATAGCCAAGCTAGAGTCCTGACCGACTCAGGGCAGTGGAGAAGGTGCTTTACTCGCAGGGCTGTGTCCAATCATCCTGCTAACAGGCTCGAAGCTTTTAGCAGTGGAGCAAATACCTGCAGATCTTAAACGGTCAAGATCGTACGCGACGAGAGGTTCGATTGCTTGGCCGGTTACGTTCTGTCGGGTTTTGAAAACAAAGGCGATGAGCAGCGAGGTTAGAGTGTTCCGAACCAAAGCTGGCCCTGTCAAGGAGAAGCTAGGCGAAGGAGAGAAAATGATGGGAAGTGATATGGCGTGAGGCAGCGCACATCCTGTAGCCTCACACGTAGCTTCGAGGTCGCGTTCCCGCTCATGGTGGCAGGCAGGCAGGCGTGGTTGTGATGGGGGAAGATGGTTCGCACGGACATGCCTACAGGGCCTTGGAACGAAATGGCTACCGTACATCTGGTCGTTACATACGCAGGCAAAGTTGCTGGCGCAGGAAGCATCAGCAGCACGAGCGGCAGCGATGGATTCTCAATTTATGCCACACATCTTTTTTTGTATGGCACCGCGCGTTATACAGTCCTCTATTCGGTCAAATCGAGGCCGACTGCCTGTGATGGCTAGTTTGTTTGACGAGCCGTCGTCTGGTTTCGTCTCGTGTCGTCTCGTGCTAACTTCTCACGTAGCCCCATTCTCTTCTCTTTCTTCTTCAGCAATTCGACGATCAACGTGCCCCTCTAAATATTAAACCTTCCCCGCTGCGACCTTTCTTCCGTTTGTTGATTCGAGAACACAGGCGCGAATTACAAAGCTAACCCAATCCCTAGCCGGGAACAACGGAAATGACAGGCCAAGGCGTATCGGCACAAAAGCCGCCCAAACTCCGCTCCAGCTGCGACGCGTGCGGGGCAGCCAAGGTGAAGTGTGACCGGAGTCAGCCTCACTGTGGGCGATGCGTGTCACTTGGGGTTGAGTGTGTCTACGGGGTGTCGAAAAAGATGGGCAAGCCAAAGAGAAAGGAGGCCAGGATACCCGATGCACTACCCCGAAGCCCGACTGGTGCTGGTGCTGGTGCTGGTGCTGGTGCTGCAGCATTGAATCAAGGCATCAGTGGGTTTGGAGGAAAAGCGGGACTACAGGAGGGGGGGGGAGGAGTCGATCTCAGCGGGAGCAGCCCCAACACCAGCATTAGCACCAGCACCAGCACCGGTGTTCGGCCCCCGTCCCAGCTAAGCAACACCTGGTTAGCTGACATGGTGCCGACAGCCACAACCGCAGCTAACGGCTACGGTCACGGCCACGGTCACGGCCAGGACTACCACCACCTAAACTCGGGAGCCAGCCAACTGGACGGCAACGGTGTTGACGCGATAGACGCACTGTGGACGGATCTAATCGGCACTTCACCACCGCAGTTTACCGAGTTCGCCCACGAGGCTATGCGGACCCACGGCGCAGACTGGTCTCTCCCCCGGCTGGCCACGCTAGGGATGATGAATGCGGCGAATGCGGCGAATGCGGCGAATCCTTTCCCCACGACACCAGCGTCGCAAGGCGATGGAGGCCAGCCATTCGACGGCAACAATAGCGTGCACGAAAGCTGGCATCAACAGCAACAAGCTCATGTCAGCAGCAGCGTTGGCGCGTCACCCTCGGCTGCTGATGTCGGCAAATGCCATAACTGCTTCCAAGAAACGTACGATATTCTCGGTGGCTTGTTCCTGTCGAACGTGAATGCGGCGGGAATCGCTGCTGCTGCTGCTGCTGCTGCCGCCGCCGCCCCCACCGGGGTAGGCAGTGTTGCTGTCAGCGGCGGGTCGATGCCGCAGTCGCCAATGGGATCAGTGTCGACTCTCTCGAATAGCAGCAGCACTCATGTACACAGTAACAGCCGTGTGTCTCTCGACCAGATTCTGCACCGCAGCAGAGAGGCGTCGCAGCGCCTGAGCCGCGTCTTGACGTGCAACGTCTGCCCGCGCTCCCCAGGACTCGCACTTCTTTTCGTGTCCATAATCTCGCGTGTCTTGGTCTGGTACCAGCAGGCGGTTGATTGCATGCTCATGAGCACGCAAGATCCACCTTCGACCGACTCGATGGTTGCTGCCACGAGCGACGAAAGCGCTGCTGCTGCCGCCGCCGCCGCCGCCGCCGCCACTTCTGGGCACACGCAGCATTACTACAGGCGTCCCTCCATCGCAACAACACTGTCGGTGACGAACAGCATGGCCTCTCACCCTCACATTGAACCCTCAATCAGCCAATGGACGAGAGGTGGCAGCGGCAGCGGCAGCGGCAGCAGTAACGACAACAACGACAGCACCGCAACAGCAGCTGATTCGTCCGCGACGACGACAACGCCATCGTCGACGACGCTCGACGTGGCACCTGTTAAGATGGTGGTCGGCACCTTTGATGTGAATGATGCACGGGTGCAGATGGCGTTGAATGTGCAGCTGTTGCTGGGTGAGGTGCGCGGCCTGGCCGGTCTCATTGAGCACTTTGGCACCTACGGCTCGTCAGGCGGCCCGCTAGACTCGGATCTGTACCAAACGCTGGACACGTGGTTGAGGTCACAGCACGCTCGAATCTCGAACACGATCAAAATGCGATTAACGGAGCTGAACAACTAGAATCATCCGGCATGGCTTGCTTGAAATTCACTTCGCGAATCGGGATTGGCTCGCTCATTCTTTTAATACCTAGGTAAGGATGATGATCGGCTGGTCCTGTGCTTCTATGGTTCGCTGATTTGGTGGAAGCACACCTAAGTTTTCTCGAAGGCCGAGTTTGTGTGCCCTTGGCAAAGGGCGCTTTCAGGGTAGGCCCTGGTCGGCTTCAGGTCTCGGTTTGTGGCGTATCGCTTAGCACGGCAGGGCTTGACAGGTCAGTTCAGTATATATATTCAACGTTGGCTTCATGAATGCAAGGAGCGTGCGTGAAATGTCTCAATGAAACACATAGAACACTACTCAAGCAGCAAGGCTTAAGCGCCAGATCAACTTCTTTTCCAACCTTGGTGCATGTGAGCGAGCATGGAACCTTGGGAGCTCTGCCTTTGAACCCTGAGGGCTAGGGTCAAAAACTTCTAAGCAGACGGCTGATTGCATCTTTTACGATTACGCAGGCACTGACGCATAGTACTTGCCTACCTTGGCAGGTACCTAGGTAGATAGATAGGTATACTAAGTTTGTCAGTTCGATCACCCAAACGTGCCATGAGCAAATCAGGCCATTGCTGTAATAGGAATACCACCCTCCGACGCGACTCTATATGAAATTGTACCTGAGGCAGCACAGCCCTAACCCTACAAGCAGCGGAAGCTGCTCAGAGTCACGCGCCAGCACAGCTGCCTAGTATGTTGATGGCCTCGCTTTGCTGGTCTAACTATTTCTCGCCAGAGGTCTAGTGGTTTGCGATTTGACATTACGGAACTACAGATACTCTCGCGCGAACCATAACCAAGTCGAATCAATTCACAGTTGAAGATCCTCCGTGTGCTGTTCCAAGGACAATCTTCGCTTACGGGTATCCACACGTATACGAATAAAGCCGATATCTAGCACAGTCACAATACCGTGCAATTGTTTTACAGACGTTTGCTGGCTTTAATGTAACACAAACATACATTTTGCAGCTTTCGATTTTAAATGATCACTAAAGATGCAGATCCCCAGCAGTTAAGCTCAATCAGAAATCTATAGCTAGCCAGTGTGGGCAGCTGGAGTTGCCAGGCCGTCTGCTTGGATAGGTAGGCGAGACTGTTGACGACATTTGGAACCCTGCGACAGATTTCCCTTCGCCATATCCGTGATTTTCTCCCTCTGTCATCTCCTGCCGTGAACCTACTACTGTTCGTTGCCCTACGTTTCTTTCCCTTCTCTCACAGCAATTTTTATTGCTATCTAACTTTCAGTCGGCGATGCTTACAAAATATAAGCAATTGTCAGAATACAACGGCAGTCACACCTTCTCTCCAAAATACAGACTAGCCAGAGATAGTCTCGTGTGTCGTGAAGTAGGGTCTTCGTATTAAGCTTCATCACATTTGCATTGTTGCTTTGTGTTGCTAAAGTGGCTACAAGAGTGACTACCATGGCAAATGCCACTTCGACTAAATACAGCGAATACTAATATCGAAAAAGAGGTGGATTGCACAACCAATACCCGACTAAACTACGCTCTCCCCTCTTCCTCCCGGGTGTCAGCGGGCTTTTCATCTCCTGGGACCAATGCAACGCCTATCAACGCCCGTGGCCCCATGGATTATCCGCTATGACATTTCTCTGACACCGTCGACGTCGACCCTGCGACCTCGCAACTCGTACCCTTCACGCTGGGCTGCTGCCCACGCCTCTGTAACCAGGCCTAGCCTCTGCTCATCCCTGGGCACGAAGCGGACGGCGAAGGGCTTGGGAATGGTGAAACCCTCGTCTAGAAACATGTTGTCACTGAGGTCGATCTGCGCTTCTTTTTGCCTTCTGGCTTTCTTTTCGCCGTTACCACTGTTGCCGTCGCCGTCATTAACATTAACAAGCGGAGGCCGGATGTCAAACGCCCACAATATGCTGGCGAGCGCAATATCGAGCGAGTTTTCCGCTAGCCGGGCTCCTGGGCAGGTGCGGCGGCCGGTGCTGAAGGTGAAGTGATCGCGTTTGTACGGATCGCTCATGGCTGCATACTCGGAGCTGTACAGCTTGTGCTCCAGGTAGCGCTCTGGCCGGAACTCGTTCGGCTGCTCGAATCGCGCCGGATCGTAGTGTAGGAAGGCCGTGTTGGCCAACAGCACCGTTCCCTTAGGGATCACGTGGCCTTTGTAATGCACATCCTCGTCGGCATAGTGCCTTATCCCGGGTGCTAGGATCGGGTTCATGCGCAGCATCTCCTTGACGCACGCCCGAACGTATGGCAGTCGTGCCAGGTCTTCGTACCGGGGGAGCCGGCTCGGCCCAACGACCTTCATCAGCTCAGCCTGTGCTCGAGCCTGCACGCGTGCGTCTGCGGCAAGGTGCAGCACCAGGCTATTGAGTGTTGCTGCCGTCGTCTCGAAGCCGGCTTCGACGAGCCCACCTGATACCCAGGCGAGGTGCTCTTCTGTCAGTCCACGCGCGTACCAGCTCTCACGCTTCTCGTAGATCTCTCGCGCGAAGGAGTGTGGCGCGGTGCCAGCATCGACAGACGATGCCAGCCGATGCCATAGCTCCATCTTGATTTCCAGCACCTCAGCTGCCGCTTCTTCTGCCACCTTGCGGCCCGGCTGCAGCCAAGCTGGCAACTTTGCTAGCGGCGGCAGCTCATCAACCAGGAACGCGCCAGGCCGCGAGGTGCGGCGCAGCACAGCCTGACTGCGTACTGCATTGCGCGCATCCGGGTGGTCCCATCCGCGAACCCGCGTGCCGAAACAGGTCGTCATGATAATGCTGAACGCAAAACGACGCATGTGCTGGTAGAAGCTGCGCTGATCCGATTTGGAATAATCTTCTGCAAGGTCGGCCAGTAGCTGCTTTGTTTCAAACTCCTGACTGGGCACGAACGCTGCCGTTGCTGGCACTGTGGTGATCTCTCGCACCACGGCCCGCAGTGCTTTCCATCTCGAGTTGTACGGCATGGTTGGCATCCGGTTGCCGCCCGTCACGATGTCGTGGCCCATGGGCGATGGTGCCTTGGAGGAGGTGAACACAGACTGCTTCTCTAGGATCTCGCGCACCGCCTCAGGCGTGTTGATCACGACCCAGTCATACCAGCCCACTCGCACCTTGAAGATATCTCCATACTCTTCTGCCCACTGACGGAACTTTGCTGGCGCCTTTGGTGGCAGCTTGTAGCCGATGCTCCTTATCACCGGGAAGCCTTGGGGCCCTGGGATCGAGTCGAGCCGGCGATCTCGCCGCAGCCATGCTATGAGCAGCACTATGGACACAGTAAAGACGGAAACACTCGAGAGTCGATGACTCTGGTACATATCAAACAGCACTTCCATGATGCTGCTATCTTCGCACTTCAATGCGCTCGTGAGAGTGGAAAGTAAAGGGGGTTCAAATGAGACGAAATCTTGATTGGCGCTATGGAAAACTTGACAATAGACCAAATTCCCGTCTTGCACACCATCAAAGATAGTGAGATTGCAAAATCTGAGGACTGCAGACTCAATATTCACAAAGAAATTGACCAAACTCTCATCTGTTTATTGACTTACCACTTCACGGCACGGTTAGCCTCACAGCTCCTGCGTTTAATTGCATAGATAATGCATGGTAGCTCAGAGACGCCCGAGCCGGGGCCGAGCCACCGACCTATCTGTAGAGCTTGATCAGTCATGGTCAAGACGTAGAAAAGAGAACAAAAAGAGAAAGCTTGGTGTAAGCTTGACGACGATCTGCAGGATACATAGCAAGATGTAGATGTCGTGGCAACCTCTAGAGGTTGGCCGCGTCACTCGGAGTCATATTCCGTCATCTGCGCCCCAGATTGGTTCCACGGGCACCGACCGAGATTTCCCATACGTTGGAACCTTCCTTCTCTGGACCTGGGTATCGTTACCTCTTTCCCAACAGGAAAATAACACCCCACGTCCGAATGTTTCATCCGTCACAACATCAGATCCCTGTAGACTCAGCTGAGGGATTCAGACCATCCATCCTGATCGTGATGCCGTCTCTTAGAATCGCGAGGATCGTCAAAGGCGGCATTATGTTGAATATCTATCTGCCGTCACCTGGACGGCTTCTGCTTTTCTTAGCAGATGTCGAAAGTTGAGAAGATATCAAAGCTCAGAGAACGGACAGACCCAAAATGCCAGCTACGCAGTCAAATGTCATCTCCAACGGTGTCTCACAAAGCGTGAACGGTGCAGAGCAGTCAGCGTTTCCACTAGAGGAGCTGGCTTGGAAGATAACCAAGAACGCCAGCGTCGTGAGCCAGCACTTGGGAGCACACCACCTACCGCAGCCATCCTTTGACGCCAATGGCCCCAGTGTCGTCGTGCCCACAACCTCTCCTCTGTATGTCCAGCAAGCGAGACACAGTCTGATTGCATCGTCGCTCGAGCTCTTGCAGCTGGCAATCGGACCAAGCGAGTTCCTGCCTCACCTTGCCACAGGTGTAAGCTTGTCTCTACCTTCTCTTTCTGTCAGACGGCTTTTTGGCTGGTTACTTCAATCAGAATGATAGAAATCTGACCATGCATCGTACAGTTCCACTACATTTCGTGCTTGCAATGGCTTTGTCAATATGACATCTTTCACATTGTCCCGCTCGAGGGCTCCATCAGCTACGAGGATCTCGCCGCATGCGCGGGTGTACCTCGGCAGCGCTTGAAGAGCATCATCCGCATGGCCATGACCACGCAACTGTTCAGCGAGCAAGCAGACGGAGAGATCACACACTCGGCCATCTCAGCGCTGCTGGCTAGCAACGAGGGGGTGCACGCATACGCAACATACATGTGCTCCCGGTCCGCGCCGACGGCACTGGCCATGCCGACGGCAGCAGCTAAATGGGGGCCTGGTAGCACAAAGACGTGTGAGACGGCCTATAACGTCGCCTTTGACACCGACTTGCCCTTCTTCGATCACCTGGGCCAGAACAAAGACCGAATGGCCGAGTTTGCCACATACATGCGTAATGTACGGAGCAGCGAAGCAGTCAGTCTGAAGCATCTCGTGGCCGCATACGACTGGGGATCAATTGGCCATGGTGGTGTAGTTGTCGATGTAAGCCCGATAGTTCTTTGACATGCTTTCCAGAACCCCTTCGCTGACGATTCCTCTTCTACAGGTCGGAGGGTCAACCGGCACGGCTGCCATTGCACTTGCCAACGCCTTTCCTCGGCTCAGCTTCGTCGTGCAGGATCTGGCCGAAAATGCAGTCAGCGGACGAAAGGCAGCGGAATCTCTATCGCCGGAAATCAGATCAAGACTCAACTTCCAAGCCCATAGCTTCTTCGATCCGCAGCCTGTGCAGAACGCAGACGTGTACCTGCTGCGCATGATCCTGCACGACTGGCCCGACGAAGAGAGTGTCAAGATCATCCAGAACCTAGTGGCTGCCATGGATCATAAGGAGACGGGTGAGGGAACTGCTACTATAGGCAACGGTTCTGCCAACGGTTCTACCAACGGCGGGCAGCCCCGACTACGGCGACGCAGACTGCTGATAATGGACACGGTGCTTCCCACACCAGGTTCCGTGCCCTTTTCAGTGGAGCGCATCGTCCGTGCCCGCGACTTGACTATGCTGCAGGCTTTCAACTCCAAGGAGCGTGATCTTATGGATTGGACCGAGCTACTGGCCCAGGCGGACCCAGCTCTGCGCCTGCGTGGAGTCTCGCAGCCGTACGGAAGTGCCATGTCCGTGTTGGAGATTGCAAAGGACTCATGGGAGTGATAGTAGAGAAACAATAGAGAGGTAGCAGTAACAGCCATTCATTGCTTCCGCGAAAAGTCAGTCAATCGGTCACATTATGTGCACGCGCGCGCATTTCTTTCCCCACTTGATAAATAAAGACTCACTTGCTCGAAGTTCGAGCAGGTAACTTGTGGCTCTGCAGAGCGTGCAAACAAGCGTGATACTCAAAAAACCGTGCCATGTACATGCGCAAAGCCCGTGGTGCTACTTTGAACACGAATATTTTGTAGATTCGCTCACTCCTGCTCTAACACTGAGAATGTGACAACATGAAAACTGAAAATGAGTAGATGGAGAATTATAAGGCTCAGAAACGTGTGAGGCTTCTAGCAGCTGGGTTGATGAATTTATTCATCAATCCAAAAAAAAAAAAAAAGGAAAAGAAAAGAAAAGAAAAAGAGAGGTAGAAAAAAAAGCAGAGGTAGAGATTTTACATCCTTTTTTTTTTGCATTCATTCATTCTTTCTTTATAAGTTCATTCTCTTCAGCAAACGCCACAGTCTTGAACGAACGAAAACCACTACTCTATTCCTGTTCCATACGTGGCAGCAGCTGACAGACCGTTCTGAAGCTCAGGCACAAAGTTCCAAGTTCCCTCCAGCCCACCATAGAAGACCCAGCGCTGCATGTTGCCCACGACCATATCACCGCCCTGGCCGACATCAGCACTGACCTTGGCAGCAACTTCATTCGGCATGCAATGCCTGGCCGGGCACCCCGCGGGTTCGATAGCCTGCTCGACCGAATCGGCCAGCATGTGCGCGATCTTTGCAAAATCGGATTTGGGGATAGGGAACGGGGCATCTTGCGACGGGAGTGGTATTTTCTCGAGGCTGTACAGGGCCCTCATCATCTTGGCTACGTGGCCTTCGTCGCGGTAGACGTTGGCTCGATGGAACAGCTCCGGCCAGCCTTGGTCTGGGTGCAGTGGTTTGTAGGTGCTGATGCGCTCCGGGTGAAGCTCAGGACAGCCGCAGCCGGCGTACATAATGAGGTCCCAGCGCGCCTTGGCTTCGATCAGACGCGCTTTCTCGGCGTTGCTCATCCAGCTCTGTCCCACGATGGCTGGATAGAACACGGCGAGAGTGACGGTGTGGAGCAGCACGAAGTCGATCGTTGCTCGCTTGCCTGCCTGCTGCGCAGCGCCTGTCACGTAAATGCATGTGTGCATCATCTCGCTCATCTTGCGCGCAATGTCCTCGTCTGTCGGCTTGACTTGGAACTGTGAGAGGTAGGGCGCTAGCTCGCGGCCGCCGATACGCGATAGCAGGCCGTCACGAATCTTGTTGAACGGGTCAGAACCTCTCACTGCGTTTGCAATCAAGGGATCCGCTCTCATCGAGCCAAGGATAGAAAGTAACGATTTGCTAGGCGTGGAGTCGCCAGCAGGGGAATCAAGGTGTGCTTCTGCAGGCAGTAGAGCGCCGGCGCACCAGTTGTCATGCACGCACGCCGCTGATAAAGCTTCGGCAACGAGACTAGGCTGCCGATACTCGAGAGCGCAGCCGAGGTGGATAATCGGATGGACGAGGTCTACAAGATGGGGAAATTGATCAGCCTCACTCGCCCAGGAAAATCTCCCCATTTCATTGAGGAAAATTGAATAAGGTGAAGTAATATCTTACCGCAGTACATTCGACAGAAGATGTCGTCCGCTAGCTTGTCACCCTTCTGTAGCACGAATTTCCTGATTGTTGCCGGCACGCCATGCTCCTTGATCTCGCCCTTGAAGAAGTTCAAGAAATCGGGATAACACTCGTCCTTGCCAAGACAGTCGTTGAAAATTTCTTGCACCGTCAAGTCTAGTGCCTGCTGCACATTCTGCCTGGCCTCACGCTTCTCTATCGGTGCTTGATAGGGTGTGTTGTAGTCATACAGCTCCTGCATCTCTGCAGGAGATGCGCCCAATGACCACATAGCGAGCACATGGTGCACCAGGTGATCTGAATCTTGTCAGTTCTCTACAACCCTCTCAATGTACGTGTCAATGCCATTGATCAGGACAAGACTGAACTGACTGTGAAAGCCTCCGTTGAACCTTGTGTGGTAGCTGTTATGGTTGTACGTGAGCAGCTCTGATGCTTTCTTTGCACTAGCATCTGTCAGGCCTGGCGCGTGTGTGAAGCCGGGACTCTTGCTTGTGGATAGCTCGATGCTATCGAGTGGGATCTGTGGCCAATCACCTTCGGTCATAATGAATATGTAGAACAAGTGAGAGATAGTTTTTGAGGTCTGTGCCAATTACAATCCAAGAATCTTCTCTTCGTTTCTCAGATTCAACAGTTGATAGAAAACAGAGAGAGGGAGGGGCAGTAGAAATGTCATTGAGAAGTAGAGAGTGAATACCATATTTTGAACTTGGACCTTGAAAGTCATGTCTGCATGTCTGCATATCTACATGCTCATTGCCGGGCACCACAGCATAAAATCATCACTAATCACGTTCAAGGACGATTATGAGCGGCGAGATCGATCCTGAGGCCGAAATCCCGCCCATATCGACTATGCGCTGGACACAGCAAGAACGGTGGACCAACCGTAGCTTTGTGGTTGTCTTGTAGGGTAGTCAAAGCCAAGCTGTCAATCTGTGCTCGATCTTCAGGCATGCCAGCATCTTGTCAGCCGTAGCTGTATCCACATTTTCAACGTCAGCACTATAGGTGAGCTTTGTAACGATATTTATTACGAAAAACTGGAGGAGTTATTCATCGGGGTCTGTCCCGCATTCGGGACCCGAAGGGTAAACGATCATTTCCTCATCTACGGGAAACGGGCACAACGAGTGGCCAAAGTATCCGATGTGATGTGCCGACGCTATCTCCATTGAGAATGAAAAAGGTAGGCGAAAGAAAGGAAAGAATAGAATGAATTTCCAAAAGAAGGGTCTAAAGAAAAGAAATGAAAAAAAGCGTTGAATGTCACATGATGCCGCAGATATTTACCTAGATATGTTGTTATGCGCAGCGCTGTGTTGAGATATGAAAGAGGAACAGCGAAAGTCACCCAGTCAATATAACTATATAAAGAGCAACTAGTAGCTGATGGAACAGAACGACAGTTTTGTATCTCTTAAAAGTCGAGATTCACGGTCGATAGGCATGCAAAGACAGAAGCTGACGCATTTCCAAGAGATGAGCTCAATCCCTTGGCAGTCTTGCGTGGCGTTCTTTCATTTCCAGTGGCTTTTGAGGCTCAAGTCATGGGCAGCTCGGGGCCACACGAGAGGGGAAAATGTCACGGAAAGGCTTTGGTAACCGTCCGCTGGAAATACCACCCAGAGAAGTGGAAAACCTCCTCGCAGCCAACTGACCGTCCATCAAATATGTAGACTACCGCAGCTCGAGCAGATTTTCAGCGTCATGGGCAGTCGTGAGGTCGAGATTCGTCGTAAATACATCAGTGACTGTAACTTCGACGCCTCTCACCGTGCGGCGACACGTGACCGACCGACTGAACGGTGATCTGATGAAATTAAATATCAAGGACATATATGGCGAACGTAGGATTTCAGTTTAAACTTTGATACATTCTGCTTATGGATGACCGAATGCAGACTAGTGGTGATTAAATTCTATCGTTGACAGGCAGACCTCATCGTCTGATCCACCTCCACGTGAGATCTGGTGTGAATAAGGTATCCAGCTTACATTTAGAGCGAGTCCTGCGCTCCTCTAGCAAGCTTGTGAGCCTCAGTAATCTGGACTAGCAGACCACAAAATCCCCTTTTCACGCCGATGGTGTTCAATCTCGTAGACTAGTAAGAGCCTGAAGGTGATTCTTGCTTCTTTCGGCGTGCGCACTTTCCAAACTTCAACATGCGCCTTCCTAAAAGCATAGACTCACTGCTGCTAGTACTAGCAGGCAAGCAGTCACAATTTCAAGTTGCTGCCAGACTGGCCATTTCCAGTTACCTCCTTCCTTGATTCACTGAACAGAAGCATATCAGCTTACCTATGGATGCAACAAGACGGTCATTTAAGCCTTCGCAAGGGGCCACTGAAATGCCTAGGAATACCTAGAAATCACTCGTGCCAAGAAAGCAACTTCTGCAGCGAAGGCGGATCCGCGTATAGCTGAGGCTGTTTCACATCTGGCCTTCAACAGGGCTCGGGAGGACCACCGAATTATGAGTGCGGCTAGCAGATCCGGCCTTGCCGTTTCAAACGTTGTGAGACGGTACTACTGTGGTAGCGGCTCTTCACCTGCAGTTCGTTCTGGGGCTCTCAGCTACCTAACCTTCAGTTTTATTCCAATTCCAGGACCACTGCATTCAGCTCTGCTGCAGAGAATGGCCTGCATGGACAGAAACTTCGCCATGTTGAGTATATTTGATGCGATGTTATATGATGCCATGCCATGTTAACTGTCCCCACAATTGGATGGTTTTGACATTGGGACTGAAGTACGGCTTCGGCTGTGCAAGTCAGATCAAAGCTGACCCCCTTTACTGCTGATATGAACCCTCACTCTCAACGGTATATAAACGCTGACAAAGGACTTTGGTCCTTTGCACGATGATTTCACACATTTTCTCAACAGCCGCACGTCGATTGAATCCCGAAACGGCTCTTGGGTATTTGGGGCCGCAAGATCAATCAGAATGACTGAGAACTGCTACGTACAGACCAACGGGAGTATCACACTCCAGTACCGCGGTATTCCTTGCACTCCCGATCCGCCTGGTGGTGCGGCAACCTGTTGGTGAGCCCTGCTGAGCTCTTCCATTCGACTTTGATCAAACACTGACCTTCCAGCGATGTCGGCCACTACTGCCTCAGCAACGGCTTCTGTGCCTACACCGGCTTTCTGAGCACAGACAATCTCAGTGGCTACTATCTTGGCGGCTGCACCGATTCGACTTACTCCAAAAGGGGCTGCCGCACTGAGTGCAGCATGTATAAAAAGTACGACTCTGTCTGGGATTACAAAGGCAACGACAGCTACAATTGGGCGTGTTGTGGTACAGTCAATGGTCGAGTAGACTGCAGGCCTCCCCAGGGTCCCGTTTTCAGCAATGATGCGCCTGATCCTTTACAGCTCGTGCCTGTGGCTTACATCAACGGCCAGAGCTCGGCAGTGCCCTATAGTCTCAGTAGCACCATGGTGCCAGGAACGGTGACAGCCACAGTGACGGCTTCAGCCGCAGCGGGCATGAAGACTGCCAGCATCCCGAATGAAGGAAGTACTTCCGATAGCATGGCCGCAACGGTCACCTTGAGCATTATCTTGGGTCTGAGCTGTTTGATCACTGGCGCGGTATATCTTTGTCTGACCAGAAGACTGAAGCGATGGCAGCAGCAGCAGCAGCAGCAGCAGGAGCAGGAGCACACAGAGACTCAGAAAACCGATGTTGCGACTCCGCGACATCATATACTATATCGGCAATATCTGCCTCATCAGTTCCACGAAACAGATCCGTCTCGACAAATTCATCAGCTTGAAGCGGACGAACGTGCTGAGCTTCCCCATTAGCCCTGGTGGTCTTGCAATGTAATGTAAGATATATTTATTTTGTATTTGTCCACTGAATAGATGTGATCAAAGCGTCCGCCGGCTGGGAACACCTATCATGTGTACAGCGGCTTGTTTGAGAAGGAAAGAATTACGGCGAAGAGTTGCAACAGGTCAATACCCCCCGCAGAGTCTTCAGCCCGCTCGAGATGGTGCCGCAAGCTCCAGAGACATCCACCTTCCCTATTTTTTAGTAATAGGAACAGTAATCAGGTCGAGCCCAAAGCACCGGTCGTCAGGGCCCTCAGTACCCGGATACACGCCATTTCCAAGGTCGAGGGCATAAGTGTACACGGTAGGGCACGTCTGCCAGGCGTAGATGCCACCACCGCCGATACAAGTGAGGTTGGCTGCACCAGAGAGGTTGATAGCAGTAAGTTTGCAAGTCAGCTTCGGATTGACTTGCTCATCCTGGGAGAAGCCCTCGTTTGTCGTGCCGCTGTAGTAGCTCCTCCACACTTTGGTCAGGTCCCCTCCGTTGCCATAGATGCGTCCGGCGCTGTCGATGACAAACACCTCGGCCGGCTGGCCAGGGGTAAGGACCAGTGAGTCGTTGGTGTTGCCGACAGTATTGGGATTGTAGCCAGCGTGTAGCAGGTTGCCGTCGTGAAGCACCGTTGGTTGCCTTGGCATAGAAGGTGCTGTACACAGCAGTCACAGTGGTAGTTGTAGTGCTGGTGATGTAGTAGGTTGCTGTTGGCGAGGTAGCAGTGGTGATTCCTGTAGATACGCCGAGGCACGAGCAGGCGGATGAATATTTGGCTGCACTGTTGGAGCAGGCGGACGCATAACTTGGGATGGCGGATGCGGTGGGAGTGGTAGGGCAGGTTGCAGCTGAAGTGACTGCACGAACCTCGATCTCATCGCGCTGTCGAACGCCGGCTGAAGGCGCTGCAGAACCGGTGTAGGAGGTGGCAGTTGCCCAGGTGGTGGATGTGACAGTAGTTCTACGTAAATGATTAGATTTCATATCCCAGGTATCTCGCGTTGCTCCGCCTGGACTCACCTAGGACAAGGTGTGACCGTCCTTGTCATGAAAGAAGCACAATCTTGACGGTTGACGGATGTAGGTTTGATCACAGCACGCCCGCAGTTGTCACCACCGCATGCACGCTCGACAAGACCTGCTGGCGAGGCAAGGCCAGTTGAGGCTGTGAGAGCAAGGACGATGGCAAGGCTGGGACGCATCATGACGGATGGTGCAAATGAATTCGTGAATGGGGGGACAAGGTTATCTGTCTCTTCAAGATTGCTGGCAAATAGACCGATGAAGAAAGGTGGGCCGCAAATTCATGTCAAGGCCAGCCCTTAAGTAAAGTTCGAACCCCATCACGTACGCAGCTGAGGCAGAAATAGAGAGTGCTAGGAAACATGCGGCGTGAAGGTCTCCGCAATCTGTACCTCACAGTATTGCATACTTCAAGACAAACGGTACTAATAAATCAACCATAGCATGACACAGTGGAAACTCTCCAGCCTCCTCGCGTGGCGTCCAGTGGAACCGAGCTGGGGAAGACGGTGTGGTCCCACCGACACGGATGGGAGTAGCAACCAAAAGTCTGCTTTGAGGCTATTCGGGTGAAGCATTCAGTTCATAGAGATTTTGGAGAGAGTGAGCGGAATTCAGATCAACCTATCTGCAATCGCCAATTTCTTGTACAAAGCCGGCATTGCACGCGGCGATCCAATTCAAGCCTGGGGACAGGAAAACTCGTGAACAATCTGTGGCTCATGGCCGGGAGCAGGTGGACGAAGTTGGTAAAGGATGGTGGCCGGTCTAGCCCGAAGTGTAGTGGTGAAAGTGAAGCCGAACTGCTGGGGTCGAGGCCCCAACAGGGTACTGCAGCCATCATGAGCAGTACGATGTTAGCATCGCAGTGGCTGAAGGTAGAAGCTGCGTTAGCTGAGCGTAGCCGTGCTAGTGCAAGATGAAAGGTTTCCGACGGTGGTGCTCTCAGTGACCTTGATAGGAGCCGAGCACGCACACGTTGGGCTTGGCAGGCCCAGGATTTGATCCATATCGTGCGCCGTGTCCGGTCGCTCAGCCGAGGCGGCTTGATTGAAGCTGGCTGAAGGAAGGCACGGGCCACTGAAACCATCGAAAGTGGCGGGAAGAATCATGAGCCGATTTGATCTAAGCCCTCCAGCGAAGCACATCTTCTGCAGGTATACTCTGTCTCAGTTGCAGTCGGAGAAGACCAGCATATTGTATGTAGATGCTCGGTTCAGTGTCCAAGCTCCTTGGAACGTTGGCCCCCGTACTTTCTCAGCGTGATCGCTTATCCATCTCTATCACAAGATGGGTAGTGGATTAAACTCAATGGCCGCTTTTTTGCTGCATCTGATGAGTCGGCGCTCTCCTCCCAATGGCGCCTTTAGCTGCCGCCAAATTCTCAAGTTGAGCAAGTCCAACAGCCTAAGCACCTGCCGTCGGCTCGACCATTTGGTCTAGATGACCAGATGGAGGGGACACTGGCAATTGACTGCAATGCTTGTGCCTACCGGCTAGTATTCTCGATTATGCCTTATATGAAAAGTACCTAGGCACGCCTCCGTCTCATTGCAGGAAGTAGAGAATAGTTGAATACGGATTCGCAGACTCCACTTGTCTCCATTCTGTAGGAAGCTGTATTCACGTGACTGCATGTTCTCGCTGCCAAAATTAGGCAACCAGGTTCCTTGATATGTGCTGGTGTGGACTCGTTGCAGACAGAATCTAATATTTGTTTACTCAAATACAAGTCAAAGCCCTTTCGTTTCGTAGGTTAGGTTTGCCACTTCTTTGAGCTGCATTCAGATGGTCTAACAGCAAATGTGGATGATTTGACTCACAGCTGCGGTTGTTTGATCAAGCCATGTCTGCCTAGGTAGCCAAGTCATATTGATCCAATGAATCTACTTTATCGTACACATTGAGTATCCATACTCGCAAGAATGGCTCCCTCTCGATTGAAACAGACCCGCAGGATCCTTGTAGTGGCAGAGAATCATACATTGACCGAATTTATTAGTGGGGGTGAGTTCGATTTGGAGATCTACTCTGAACTCAAGTTGCGCCACGGCATACTGACGGAGCCATAGTTCTCACGAAAGAAACCAAGACCTCAGCAGCAGCTCAGTCAGCAGAGCGGGCGATTCATAGAATCGAGACACCTTACTTCACAGCGTCTGTACCCGTCTGGCAGGATGAGATAGCCTCGCCTTCCAATTGGGCTGCCGAGTGGAAAGCGGAGGCTGGAGCTCGCGATGTAGTCCAAGCTGTCGGTTCATGGATAGTGTGCTTCACCAAGCCGCTCAACGATGCAGAGAAGGTACGCTTCATCTCATGAAGAAGGCTTCCATTAACTCTCTTCTCTAAGCAAATTCATCAAAGACGGAAGCTGACTCACAGCAGACATCTCTACGCACGCTTCTATCGAGCGTGTCAGATGTTATTGTACATCATCTACAGGATCTTTCAGCAGACTACGCCATCGACGCTCTTGACCCAACAGATGTAGTGACCCTTGCAGTCGCTGTTCCTGACCCACAGTCGGCCATTCGCAATGCCGATCCTGCAATTTCTTCATTGCTCTCGACTAGCCAAGCCGGTGAAGCTGAGGCAGACTTGGAAGAGCTCTGCCAGACGGCTACCGGGACCAACGGTGATGGCCCTTCGTGGGAGTATGTGGATGGGACATTAGGAAGAGGCTCAGGCCGATGGAACGAGTTTGGTGAGACGTTGGGGCTGGATAGGCTTTTTGAGGCACTCAAAGGAGGCGAGTGGGATCTTGGTGCAATGGATCCAGATGACTTCAGTGCTGATGGTCCGGATTTTGAGGATATTGGGGGGCGAGATGGTATGGGTCCTCATCAGAGGCTGGACGATATGGAAGATGATGAGTTTGGCGAGTTCAAAGAGCCAGCTCAACCTGGTACGACAATTTTCGAAGATGGCTTTGCTCAAGACATGGCCGACGGTTTCGACGATGAGGCAAACAAGCAAGTAAAGGCCGGAGCCGGTACTACCGAACTTGATGTGAACATCGACACGCAAACACGCAGCATCACAAGAGATGTTCAAGAGGGAGACATGAAGGCTAGTCTTCTCGAGAATGCACAGTCTGTGGCCAGAACTCAGCCATCAGATGAACCCAGCTCAACGTCTATACAGGATGAAAAGACAACCAACATAAACGGTGACGGAGATGACGATCCGTGGCGATTAAGAGGCAAGGGTCCTGCTGGGCCAATTGCGCCGGATGCGGCCGCTGCAACATTGACTGCCGCGCGGACAAGGCGGAACGGCGACAAATCCGACGATAGTAGTGACGACGACGACGATGTACAACTCCTACAAGATATGATGCTGAAGCTACAGGCAGCGCGAGACTTGGGCGCAGATTTGCCTATGGCTCAAAGAAGGCAAATTGCTGCCAAGGCAGTGAGGGAGGTGATGCGAGATCTCTGACGGCAGGCTTGCATAAGAAGCTCAGGATAGCATTCATCTGGCGATATATTGGCCAAAATATCTTCACGAAGAAAACAGAATCTCCATCCTACCTTGGGAAGATCTTTGCGGAATTTGAATCAAACGAAAGCGCTGAAAGTCCAACTCAAGCTGTACTACTTCACTCGAGAACCAAGATACTCCACCCTCCCTCAATCCCATAATTGACGTTCCTTGGAGCAAAAACCACGCAGTCCGCAGGCAATAACCGGTTCATTTGCTACCTAAAGGTTCCCCAAGCTGCTAAGTGAAATGTGCATGGCCATGGGAGCACGAACCTCGTTACTGTGGGCCCCCCTCCTTGACCTTCATAGCGAGCTCGTTATTTTACGTGTTTCTTGATCACCACCTGAGCAAACGACAGAACAAACGTAACAAAGCATACAGCAGTATTTCCAAACCGTTCAATCAAAGCAGAAACAGGAACGACCACACCATCTTCCCTTCCCAAGGTTCCTACTCCCTCCTTCAATCTCCTCCTATGCTTTTCCCCATCCAATGCCAAGACACGTTCCAGGTACACCTCGTATATCACCTCGTAAACCATGCGGTGCTCCCACCCCCACAGAGAACGAAAGCGTGAAGGCGGAGAAAACCTGCAATGGTGAAACAACAGAATTCCAACGGTGCAATGCAGGTACGCGAAAATACGGGAAACGACGCAACGCAAGGAGAAAGAAATGACACCATTCTCACGATAATGTGAGCGAAGAGGTGGGGAAGGCACAGGGCGGCTTCTTCCCGACCCTTTGTGCTACCGTCCCAGTTTCCAGGAACTGAATACGAGAAAACTGGCGCATTGTAGACCCGAGGAAATGGTTTCGCTTGCCTTCCATGCATCATCAGC
Source organism: Erythroxylum anguifugum (assembly GCA_027478595.1). Classification (NCBI taxonomy): domain Eukaryota; kingdom Viridiplantae; phylum Streptophyta; class Magnoliopsida; order Malpighiales; family Erythroxylaceae; genus Erythroxylum; species Erythroxylum anguifugum. The sequence continues at coordinate 87,981 of JANIPN010150969.1, forward strand.
TAGAGGGAAAGTGAGAGACAGAAACAGAGATGATGTACCTGTTTTCCACATTCCTCTAGGCAAGAGTGTGCGTATGTTACTGCCTGTGAGACGATCCTAGTAAGAAACGTAATGGCGACGAAGATCCCGAGAGGACGGAGAAGAGAAAATACAAATATAAAAATCACGAGAGAAGAAGGTGGGACGGATGGCTGGTTGGCGCTATGCCTGTCCAGCAACTTGAAAGATGCAGCATGCATCACAGATTTTAGAGTAATGACATGATGGTTTCTATTGAATTACACTGCGCCGTATGTGGCGCGATGTAATTGACATGGATACGTCCGCTTGGATTGTTTGTTTCTGATGCCTGCATCGTCACAGTTACCACTCATGTCGATTTTGGTGACGGTATCGATGACTCGACTGTGCAGGTATCATGGCTAGTGAAAGAGACTGATGCAAGCCCGGGAATACCGTCTTTCCTGGCAGCAGGAGGATGTTATACACATATCAGGTGAAGATGGCGACAGCCTGCATTAATGTAAAACTACAAACTTCACGGACAGGATCGGCTGGAGAAGAGAGCGTTCAATCTGGGTTTCAAAATGGTCAGAACGATCTCGCTCAGGGGAGAAGTGAACGGAGAACAATCGGATATGAAATGCCGTTATTCCTTCGACCTAGGCCGTTTGGATTTTCCAAGACGGAGAAGAGTCGGGATTGAGTACAATGTAAGGCTAAAGATGCAAATAAAAGTCATGGCTACAACCCTTTTTGCCGTTTCGCTCCATTTATGCATCGCTTCATGTCTCCACAGAACGCCATCATTTCAATTGCACGTACATGCCACTGGTGTAACATGTCATCTTAACAGTACCTCTTATCTTATCATCCAAAAGTTCATCATCCAAAGTTGAACGCACTCATGTCAAGCGTATTCCTCCACATAGGCAACCCGTCCATGATTGACACAGCTCAAGAATGGCTACCAGCCTCCAGGCTCTGTGCAAGGCCTTGAATGGTAGTTGGCCGTGAGCCAGGCCTGTTAGCGCCGCTTCCGTCAAAGACGAAGGGTCCGGCGTCGTTCCGGGGCGTGAGAGGTCCGTCGTGGCCCATCAGCTCAGCCGCTTCCTCGCCAGGCGTCCTCGGTCGGGCAGATGCTCCAGGGACCTCAACTGGTGCCGTCTGGCTGGTCGTGGTGTCCATGGCGGTATCACCCAGCTCAAGTGTGGAGACGGCGACTTCTATGCCAGCACCCCCATCTGCCTGAGGTGGTGGGAGCTCAGCCGAGCCTGACAGTGAGGACTCTCCGTCAGCATCGGCGCCAGCAGACTGCGCCTCCTCAGTCCGAGTGGCCGTCGCCTGCCCTTCAGGGTCAGTATCCTGTTGCTCGTCCTCCTCTTGATTCCATTCTATCTCCTCAATGTCGGCCTCGAGGTCGGTCACAGCGCGGCAGTTGGGGCACAAGAACTGAGGATACGTCTTGTGGTCGTTGAGCATAGGTCTGATGCACTTGAAGTGCCAGACGTGCGAGCACGGTGCCACGAACAGCGACTGGCAGGGCGCAATCGACATGAGGCAGATGGAGCACTCATTAGTTTGCCCAGGAGCCTCCTTGCTAGCGCCGGTGGTCTTGTTGAGCTCTCTCAATCGCTTATGTGTGTTCATACTGTGGGGTTGAGACGTTAGTACGGAAGTTTCATTGTCAAAGTGTTCATCTTTCCTTCTCAAAAACAAAAGGTAATACAGCAGAACTCACTTAAAATCATTGAGCTTCTTCTGCCAGCTCCTGTTGCATTCGATCCTGATCTTGACGCAGCGGAAGATGGCCTCCTCGCCTCCCTTAAAGTCGATACCAAGTTGGACGACATCTCCATCGTTAATGGGGAACGGTCTGCTCTCCTGGTTCGGTTGGCTCAGTCGAATGTGGTTGAGGAAGGTTCCGCTGGAGCTCTTGATGTCTTTGATGTACCACTGCCCTTGGCTGCACCAAAATTCGCAGTGCTTCCGCGACACGACCTTGCTCTTGAAACCTACCGGGGCAGCAGATGGCACGCCTGGTGGAGGGTTCTGCGGTCCATCCCTCTCCGAGTATCGACCTACCCTGATGACGCAGTCCTCATGGGAAAGGGTTCTCGACGTGGCAGCAAAGGCGAGGCTGGGCTTGGAAGAGCGAGGATCCTGATGAGGGATGAATTTGATGGTGGGCATCTGATCGGGTGCCAGCCCATCGCGGCCTGCGCCGTCGACTGGCGTTCTGGCCATCGAGGCGGCGTTGTTGTTGCTGTTGGGGTTAGCGGACGGTGGGGATGCTGGCATTGTAGCGGTGGACGGTGCGGCGGGAGTGACTGCCGATGGGGAGACGGCGACGTTTGCCGGCTGAGAAGCGTTTTGTGATGAGAAAGCCCGCCTCAAGCGAGCCATCCCGCTGGAAGATTCAGGTGCCAGGTTGGAGGTGGAGACCTGTCCCCGGCTGGACGAGGATTGTGAGGATGATGAAATTGCTGCTGGTGCAGTGGCCGCAGCAGCAGCGGTGGAGCCGTTGGGCAGGTCAGCTGCGGCAACCGCGCTAGCGCGTGCTGGATCCGACGAGTCGTTGGAATTGCTGCTGCCGCCCTCACTGACGTTGTCGCTGCTGTTGCTGGCGACGGCAGACGTAGGCCTGTTATTGATGTTGTTGGTGTTAGTGTTCAAAGGAAAGCTTGTGCTCCTCTCGAGGGCCAGCCGCTCCGGGGGTGAGACTGGTGGGGAGTTTGGGTTGCTTCGGTTCTGGCCGCTTCGTCGAAGGAGGCTGAAGCCGCGCAGGCGGCTTGGCCGACCGAATGAGGATGCGGACGGCGCTGGCACGGCTGACGAGTGGTGTGGGGGGGTTGGCACGAGGATGGTGCTCGCGATCATTGAGGATGAGGATGGAGGGATCCGGCTGGTGAGAGCAGAAGAGGGATTCGCACTTGTAGGCGGCGTAGACGCTGCCGACAAGTTTGTTGTGCAAGGTGAAAACAAATAGAAGGCCAATGGCTCAGGTGTGATTGCTGCGGTGGAGGCCAGGTTTGCTGCTTTGCTCAATTCCCTTCTCTGCCGATTTTATCTCGTTTGGTGTTTTGGCGATCGCTGTGGTAGTGGGGACAGTCCCCCTCTGCAGGGCGACGGTCGCGTGCGAGTTTCGGCGGGTTCTCAGCTGGAACGGCCGGCAGAAGTGGGTGACAGTCGGCGAGAACCTTGGGGCTTTGCGGGAAGACTCTGCGCCACACGAATATGCAACTGCTAAAAGGCAGCAACTTGAGGGCTCAGCGAAGGGAGAGTCGTTGCCCGTATTCCGTCCTCCTGACTAATGATTGAAATAAATGCAAAATGCTGCAAGATGACGCTTTCAACTGGACTGCTATTGCTCGAGCAAAGTTGTGGAATAGATTGAGCTTATTGCTGCGGCCGATAGCGATCTGCCGTCAGATCGGTGGGTATCGATGTCTGCGAGAATTGCTGATCGCTGCGGGGGGAAACACCAGGAAAAAGGGCTAGTAAAATAACCGGGGCTGTCGCTGTTTAGTCTCTTCCTCCTTTGAGTGGCTTAAACAGTGAGAGGGCAGGTGCGAGTGAACGGTCACTTCCAACTGCAGGTGCGGGTCGCTGTAAACTGGGGAGGGAAAGAGCGTGCTTGTTCCCCGGTGTGGATTGGAGGAGTCGGTGTCAGATTTGGCGCGTGGCAACTAGGACCGGTAATGTAGACGACGCAAATGTCACTGAAAAGCAATGCTTTCTGAGCGATTTTAGAGCAGGTCCAAGACTGTCAGAAGAGAATGGGACCTCATCGCATTTTTGTAGATTTTGTCCCCTCAAAAGCGTGCCGTCCAAGAGACATTAGACCGTTGAATCTGGATCCGGCGTACACACGGGATTCATGTTCTGGAGGTGTGAGCATGATTGCTTGGTAGCGATCGGTTCGGACACGGCGTGACAAGCTTCGCGTCGCAACCGCTTGTTCTGGTTGGCCGATACGCCCAAGAGGCCAACGAGAATGTGGTAAAGGCAGAAGGCTGGTGTCATGGTATACTGCTGCTCAGCCGTTCTAGATCATTGTTGCAACTTGACATCTTTGGTCTCGCCATCTTGCCTTCCCGCCGCGGGCATTTCCTGCATCCCTCCTTCCTAACTGGCGCCCTGGGTCTTGGGCACGTCCAGCCCGCTTCCACAGGCTTCGTTAGGACGGGCTTCAACCTTCACGCTGAGTTGCCGTATCACTACGCCAGACAGGTCATCACCAGGCCACCCACTTCTGAAGCCATGTTTCTCTCCTTGTCTAGCGTCTTGTCAAATATTGTCGCTGTCCTCTCCTCCTATCAAAGAGGGTTATTTGATTTGTTCCTGCGCCTAGACTTCAAGTTAGCATCATGAGTCCAAACGTGGCCTCCGCGCCTGCTCGGTTGCGACTGCAAAAACACATCCCCGCGGGCAGACATGTAGAAACTACGGACCGGGGCATCACTGGAGCCCACCACAAACAGTTCAACCTGCTTATGAAGCTAGTCATTGCTACTTACAATTACCTTTAAATGAAGACCATGCTCAGCGTCACACGTCTTGGAAGCTTGGTCTGTACGGTCCGAGGACTTGGCGCGACTTTTGATGGTTTTAGAATCAGGTCAGTAGATTGAATGCTTGGGCTATGCCTATATTCTCGAAACCCGTTTCTGAACGACTGGCCCTCATGCAAGATGGCTGCTCATCCGGCCAAGAGTGCAATTCTGCGCCAAGAAGTTCAGCATGCCATGTGGTCACTGAGAAGCTCTGTTCAGCTCCAATTGACAGGAAGCCTCAGCTTCGGTGGCGCACGCTACTGTGGCTTACTCTCCGGTGCTAGTCGGCTGATCAGACGATGTTTGATGTTTGCTGCTGCTTGATGCTCTTTCTCGTTGTCACGAAATTTTAAGATGATCTGTGCTCAACATCTGTCTGCTTCATCGGTCATGTCTTATGGAATTATTGCCAGCCATGACAGTCTCCCTCATGCGAGCTATCGAACGAAGGCCAAAGCGAAGTTGATCCGGGCAGGAATCGTTTCCAAATCGCTCGAGATGGTTGTGATTTCAGACAGTGAACCAAGCTAGTCAAGCACTTGACAATACTTGGATCAGCAACTCACACGTACAGCGATCTTTCGTGCCACATTGATTGGTAAATGACCTTGTCATAGCAAAAAATGTTTTTGGGTTCTCGTCGGATCTCGGCGAAGGTCGCACAAGGTGAGGTATGCAAAGAAAACAATAATCTTGCGTTTAAATTTTTTGAAACAACAAAACTATAAGAAGGTCATACGCAACTGAGCGCAACAATAGCCGCTCTCTATATTCGTTCTGTCTAGGTACTTGCACATTGCATCCCGTACTTTCATAGTACTTGTATAGGTAAGTACAGTTCGTCCCTTATCTCCACCTGATGCAAGCGACCGACTGGGGTCCTACACGCTATAGCCTCGCTTCTCACCTGCCTAGGCGTACAGCGAGCACAGAGTGCGATCACAGCCCCCTTGGTTTCTTAAAGAGACGCCTCAGACTTATTTGCGAAGTAGCCAGCAACTTACACACGGAAGGATTTGTAGCACCCACGAGCGAGCTCTTACTATATCACGATAGACATTCACTTGTGACCTGAAGCTAGTGCACAAATGCCAAAGAACAAAAGCATTATGTCTTAAATTCGTCATGTTCTCCTTCTTGCAGACAGTATCCAAGCTCAACCTTTGTTCCATTGTAAAAGCAGTGAAATAGCACATGTACGAGTTCTGCTCCCACCCGAAATAGATGGCCCACGACAACTCCAAAACGCCTGAAAATGTTCTGCTGAGAGTCAGCAGCGAGTTGGAGATCCACTAGTATGTTGTTGGCAGAGCTGCCTTCGTCTTCGCGGCAGCCGTCATCTGTGTTCTAGTGCATTCAGGCGACCAACCATTTAAACATGTGATGTGGCACCACTCTGCTGGGTTGGTCGATGATGCGGTGGAACAGCTCGGCCGCCAGTCCGCTTCCCAGGGCACAGACAAGGAAGCACACGCCCGTCGCCGTCTCTTGGCTGGTGTGAGAGATGAGTGACATGTAGAGCTTGATGCCAGCTGCGTAGATGATGAAACCCTGCGTCAGCAGGTAGCCTGGAAGTGTATTAGTTTAAATTGTATATATAACAAGGCGCACTCTCACTCACTCAGACTTCGGTCACCCATATATCTGAGAGGTGCCCAAGTAAACAGATGGCGGAGCCGGCTGCTTCCTTCAACAAGACACATGAAGCCAAGCATTAGGAAGTAGTTGTCGTCTCTTGCCTGTGGCGCGTTGGGGTCAAAATTTGTGTTCAGACCACCCGTGTAGTATTCTGCAGTGTGGCCAGTGAGCTCAAGATTGGCCTGATCCGGCCTCCAGTCGGTCCAGATGTACTGCATGACCATCCCCGCCAGCATGAGCCCAATGCAGGAGATCCAGCTCTTGATCCGGATCACGGCACCATGCTTTTCTTCTGTACGGATGACTCTGCTCGCAAATGGAATCCGTAGGAGCTCGGGGAAGACGGAGATCGGGATGCCACGGTCGAAGGCTTCCCGATAGCCCATCCTTGTGACGGCGTCGGCAAGCAAAAGTCCAGTGACCGAATACCAGGCCCAGGACTGTACCCACCATGCTGTGACAATGAAGCCGATGCCTGCCGTGACGCGGAACCACTTGTGAGTGAAAGGGGCAACCACGGACGTCATGTATACCGTCATTGACTGCTGGTAGACGAGCGACACGAGCCAGGCGGTGCCTCCAGGCATGGCGTAGTTGCCTGCTTGGTCCTCGTAATTCTTGTTGATTGCAAAAAGACCGAGGAGCGAGTTTAGGTATGCGAGAGCGTTCGGAATCTTGTAGGGAACTGGTGCTGTCGAGTTGTTTGTCTTGATCAAGAAATCCTGGATGAAATCGGTCCCAAGCGAGTTCCATAGAGCAGTCGCAATCGCCAACGGGATAGCAAAGGCCAAGCCGAGGCGAAGTGGACGACGGAAGATGGACGATGCCAGAGTAGTCTTGCTCGCCGGAGCTGAGAGAAGAAACGGAAGAGGCAGTGTGCGCGCGCTCAAGAGCACTGCAAATGAGTATAGCAAGTGGCCATTCCAGAATAGGACACCCAGAGTGTAGCGCAAGATGAGGGCATAGAACGGTGTCTCGCTTGCAGGAACGGGAGTGCCTAGCCCTGCAACAGCGCCTGGCAGGAACACGATGAGAAAGGTGTAGAGGAACGTTCCAATTGTCACCAGGCCACGCAGACCAGTCAGAAAGTCATGGTCGGCCGCTCTTGGGCTTGGAGGGCTGTAAAACGTTTTCAGCGCTGCTAGCAGCTTCTCCACTCCAGTCTTTTCATCCATGCTGAAGCGTGAGGTCACAGAGGCTTGGGTACTAGCCTTTTCGAAGGCGTCAGCTGGCATCTCACAGCTATCAGTTGAGAACTTGTGAGGTGCAGCCCCAGTGTTGAGGAAAGCTATGAGTTTTCTCGATCGCAGAAGTGACCCGCCAAAGCGCAAATTCGCAGGTGATGGGGAATGTTTTCAAGTGGCCTTGATATGAGGGGTGGAACGAGGGGTGGAAGAGAGAGCAGGGGATCAAAGAGGAGTCGCACTCTTGATGATTGACTCGAAATGTGAGATTTGGGCGATAAAGACTCGATCAGGAAAAGCGAATGATCTCCTTGGACCTCGAGAGACTATCGAGTCAAAAAGAATGACTCAGATATGAAGTGATTTGACGAGCGACTTGTCGGGAGACGAGCCGCGTGAGAACAGGAAGAATGATGCTCGGGCTTAGTAGCAGCCACAGAAGCTACAGCAAACAGAGTGAGAGAGAAAGTATCTTCAAAAGATTATAGTATAGAGAGAGCAGCTCGCCGAAAGAAAGCAGGTAAAATGGCTCCTCTCACGGGCAGCTACGCCGATTATTGATGGGCAGCCGGACGGAAAAGAAGAGTGAATCTTGTCTTCAGGCCTGCGCGGCCTGGTGAGGGTTCCTGCAGGTAGCATGTCGTGGACACGACATCACCAGTCACCCGCACTGACTGTGTTACCACCGGCTCAACGCTTTGGCTTCTTTGCTGTTCTTGCTTTCATTCTGCTTCCGCGGGAATTTTTCTTTCTCGCAGTGTGGACGCGGTCGATCGCGGTCAAATCGCCCCTCTTTTCGAGAGACCCATTTTACCAGATGTTCTTGCCACTCCTATAGGATGAGAGAGACTGGTCCACGTCTTCGCTTTGAGAGAAGCTGGTACCTGATCGTCATGAACTCTCCGGTAATCTTTTTCGTTCACATGTTTGAAAGCAGGGATGATCCTGGATCGAGGCTAGCGGTTTTCGCCCTTTACAAGACGTGACAAGTATCAATTCCACGATGTAATACAATACATGTAACGGAGCATATTACAGAGCCTCGGGATGTTCCTAACTTCAGCCACACCCAGAATAGTTGCAACGCCGTGGCCACTCTTTGACCATGACATTGGCAACATTGCCAGAAAAGGCGCATCAGGCTTAAAGATGAGATGTAGTCGATACTAATGTGCGAAATAGTGGGCCGATAACTATCGGACTTTGAACGCAAGCTGTTGACGGACGGTTGGCACTTTGGCAACTATTGCCAGAGAATGTTGTGTTCGCCAAGCGCCATTACCTAGAATTAGGATCAAGTACATTGTTGTTGATACGAAAATTGAAAACGCATCTACCAGGAACGAACTTTTGGCCGATATAGAGACAGGTACTTGGGCAGGCAGAGCTGACGGCGTTCAGCCACCGTGATAAGGGACGTCTGGTCACGCATCAAGTCCACCTCCTGCTGGTCACTAAAACAAAAAACAGATTGCACGAGGCCTCTGCTTCTGCTTCGGAAAGTTGATTGAACGAATCCTCATCCTCAGCCAACACAACTGCTCAGGATACCAGTAGTCACACCAGATCGGGCACATCTCCCTTTGCTTGGGTACGCGAATTGCCGCGTAAATGTGGTCAACACATCGCACCAACGTCCAATGATGCTCAACAAAACGAGAGCTGTTGTTACATCTATTAACATCTCTAGTCTCTGACAAGTGGGCTACTGTATAGCACCTGCAATATGTGCAGCAGATGGCGTGGGCATCGACAGGGTCGAGTTCAAGACCGCGACCATGGCAAAGTGGGCTTGAGTTTCGTCCAGCGAAGTCAATGCAAACCCTTGCCTTTTTTTTTCCTGCAGTGCATACTGGTCGGGGTTACTTCCGAGAATTCTGAGCGGGAACGCCTAGCTGGAATTTGCCACGCAGCGGTACACGCAAGAGACATAACGTGGACTTCAATTTGGCGAGTCATGCCTGAGTGGCTTTTAGTAAATGTTACTACGCCAAGTTGCAAGGTGAGCACTATAAGCTTGAAGGTACAGTTCACGTCTCTATGCCCTCGGTCTTTTATAACGAGAAGCGCGTGCATTCATTTGACCGCGACCAAGTCCCAGGCTTTGAAAAGCGACGGGAAGAGCTCCTCTACGAGTTAAAGGTAGCATTGGTGATGAGTCGCCCAAGGCTTTCGCGTCGTTGGATTTCCATGCGGATCAAGCTTATTATGGCAGCAAAGTCTGAGTTGACCTCGACAGTGACTCGTCATCTCTCATCGCTGAATGTGGAAGTACTTTTAAATGGCGACTAACCCAGATTGGCATTTCTGTCCTGTGATGGTAAGCGAGCGATAGACAGGATTGAATTCATTTGCTCTAAAGGCACACGTGTCATGGAGTCTTGTCCATAGTCCGTATGAAGCTGAATTGCAAGAGACTGACCGACTTGAAACTGCCATTATGCAAAGAAAGCGCATCCTGCGGGTACTGCACGGTGTGGCATTATTGCCTTGTATCAATTTCTTTTTTCCCTCGCCTCCACTAGTTTGCGCAAAGACGGGCTTGGCCGTTCTGTCGTCCGTCATGCGTGCCGTGTTCTTGCCGGCCGTGTTCGGGTCAGGGCATGAGGATATCAATTGTCCTTGGAGGCTATACGAGTTTTATTGAAATAGTTAGGTGGGCAGGCAGCACTTCAAGTGATCGCACAGTTAGGATACAGATCAATGGTAGAATAGAGACATATCAGAAGTCGGTATCGCACGACAACGTCAAGTCCTGGCAGCTTGGCCGCCAACTAAACACGCAGTACAGCGGTTCGGGCACCCCCGTTCCTCCCGATGACAGCGGCAGTGGCGTCTCAGGTATCGGTAGGCAGCTAGCAGGTCAGCTGCCGAGAATCGGGAAGTCCCAGACCGCAGGTCAACTAATCCACCCTCAATTTCAATGGACCAGAGGTTTGGTGCTGTGGCTGAAGGTTACCATACGTTTCGTACCGACTTAACTTTTCTCAACGCTTCCTCGGCCACATTGTGAGTGACGGCCCCAATGTTGCTGCTGCTGCCACCTCTTGCTATGTGGCTTTTCTGCTGCCAAGGAACCCATTTCCTCCTCCTGCTCCTTCTTGGGCGACAATGTCGATGGTCATTACAATTTGATCGTTGGCGTCACTGTATCTCTCAGCGGCCCATCCGAAACCAAGGCGTTGACCACCGGTTGCCAAGTCCACGCGAGATCGACAGCTACCAACAGCGCACCCAGTCGTTTTTCGCTCACGATCTACAAGCACCCGCTCTACACCGTCGGCAGGTGGTGAGAGGGGTAGCTGCTCCCTCTATCCCTCACATGTGTACGATGATAGTTGAAAACGGAGCAAAGCCGATGTCCTCATACTAAGAAGGTCACCAGATCTCCCTGCCTCTCGGTCGTAGCTGTCGCTTCAGGCTGTCGCAGTCTCATAGCAGAAAGCACCGAATACTTGCTGAAGCTGATCAAACGCTTGGCGGTCGGAGGAGACGCGCGTATCTGAGCTTTATCCACTTTCGCTCCTTTGTTGGAAGGACGTTATCAGCTGCTGCTGCGCTTCTAGCCTATCACAAGCCCATGAAACGGGTTTTCAGCCGCCAACAAGTCCGGCAGACAAGTGCAGCTGCAGCCAATCGGCTCTGGCGCGTTCAAATGCAAGAGAGCAAAACCCGCAAAGGGAGCTTGCGACTCTCGGGTGATAATGCTTGGGCAAATTACCCTCCGATGGATTAACAGATCTACCGCCAATGACCGTTAGAGCTCTAGTTCTAGCGGTGCCACACCTTATGTTGACAGGCCTTGGCCTCAGTAACGACAGCCCGCACCGTCCCGCGCCCAGTTGTCTGTTGGCCGTGACTAGAGCCTCCCTAGTCTCGGAAAAAAATCATGCGGATAACCGTGGCTAGCTTTTAATTGAAGAAACGATGACCTATCGGATAATAATTTGATCATTGAGTCGCATCCTTGTTCATGTCCGGTCAGCTTGAGGTTGTGAGATACGATGAATTGCTGCCCGGGAGGACGGCGTGCGACAGCAGCGCAGTCGCTTGGAGCACGATGCGCACCGGGTAGATCTGCTACAATTCTTCGCGAAGAACAACCGTTCCTCTCACAGTATTGCTTACACTTGTTCGCTGAATCGTGTGTATCAAAACGGCCAAAAAATCCCATGGCGGTTATCTAATGACGCTTATATCGCTACGACCTTGCGCTGTTGTGCTTCTGCAGTGGGGTGGCGGAATCATGTCAGAAACTATCAGAACTCCGGTCAGACGACCATAGTCGTATGATGCGCTCGAGACCCTGGCCACAAACGAACAACACTGCTGGCGCAATTCGATCATCTCGCACAGAAACCGCCAGGAGCTTGATTGCACCTGTGCTGCGGACTAGGTTTTGGACCACGCTGTGTATGCGATATCCTTGCAAAAACCTGAGGTTGAGACCGTTGAAGATCGTCAAATTGAAAGCATGTCCTGATGATCAGGGTGGGCGAGGGGCAATGTTGCCAGCAGCTTCTGGATGTTTCCACGTATGAGGATCATCCCAGAAACGGTGCATGCCTGTGCAACGACAAGCGATGCAGATCTTGATCGCTGCAATCGTGTAGACCCTTTGGCCCGAAGAAGAGACGTAGTTTCAACCTGCTTAGCTTGGGAAGGACTTGCGCAAGGCTGAACTCTTTGGAGATGCAAGCATATTGCCTGTTCGTGACCAGTCCCACCTTCCTTACCCTACTCTCGGTCGCAAATTCGGCATGGCTGAAGTCAGAGCAGCCTGTACTTGCAAATGAGCAAGCGACAACCTCTTTGATGTCGCTGAGCTGGAGTCGTTGTATGGGATAGCTACATTTGCAAGTACCCTGCGAACGGCTCTTGCCCAGTCAGCCGAACCATTTGCAACGCGGTTTGAGATGATGCCGACAGCGCATGCAAAATTCTATGGTGGCAAAAATTGGGTTCTGAACATTTTCTTTTCGTTGGTAGATCATAGAGAACCAGATGCAGATAAGGCTTTGTGACTGTGAGGTCTTATCAGCGAAAAAGCGACATCAATGATCGTGTATTGTCAAGGCATGCTCGAATGGTAACGGGATTGTATCCACTTCGAAACAGCTTTGTCTGCTCGAAGAACGAACGTAGACGCCTCTAGCGATATCAATCGTGGTATCAGAATTGTGTTCAGAGTGACAGACAATACATGCAGGAAAGCGGAATTCTTTCCATCAAATGCAATGGTACTCTATGATACGGTTAGCTCAATTGTCAGTGTATTCGTCGTCGTCGTCACCGTCGCTGTAACATTCCAGTGAAGTTCGTTTCAAACCATACATCTCTTTTGTTTCTACAAAATATGGACATTGAGTTTGGACAGAACCACATAAATCCCTCAATTCACCTTGCAGGAGCAGCAGCAGCAGCAAGGATGAAGTGTGACAGGGACCTGAGCTTCTTCATCTGTAAGAGAGAGCATGAGGAACGCCTACCAGAAAAACTTTGTCAACGCCTTATCTGGTGGCAAACGAGGAGAGTGGGGCACATAGCGATAAGTTTGCTTCAACAAAGTCTGTTCAAACCACAGTATTGTGTATGCTTTGACGATATTGAGCAGGTTCAAGATTTGAGGTTCACCAAAATTCTTTAGCTCAAGCAATTCCCACGATGGCCTTGTTGAGGCCGCCGAGCTGATACGTACAAGAATGTGACAGCTGTCTGCGTGCACAAATACATGATTGAACAAGATCAAACCGCCGCCTGACGCATATACAGAGTTTGTAGGCAGGACAAAGCTCCGCTGTGTATCGGCATACAGCAATTTCTATCAAAAATATTGAAGAAAGATAAAGAAATGACGCCCACATCAATGCTGAATGGAGACTTTGCTTTGCACAGGATGCCTCTCGGCTACATCCAGTCCATCTCACTACAGCGCGCCCCAACGGGCCTGCAGAAAAAATTGCAGCAGTGGGCAATATACTTCGCACGGTGACCCACTGTGAAGGTGTGACAACAAGCACTCAGCAGAGGAATGATTGCGGGAGGTGCTTGCCAGCTGTAGCTCTGGTTGCGCTAGCATCTAGAGTCGCACAGAAAGATGAAGGGCCCAATGATGAAGAAGGTAAGGTGCTCATGATGCAATTACATTTCTCAATGCGGCGAGGCGACTGCTTGCTCGCGCCCGCAACAGAAGGTGCCACCCAGATCGTGCCGACCCAGCTGAGGCTCACTCGCCGAGGTAAGAACTACAGCGCGTTCTTCGGAGCAACAGTGACCGAGTTGTTCAGGATTTCTGGCAGGTGCCACCATCATCCCTCTTTCAAGACGAGGCAGCTTAACTCGAGAGAGATGGTGTCAGTGTCGTTGCAAGCACTTGCCTGTGACCCGAAATCGGAAGTTCATGATCTCTAACATCCACACCACTGTAGTCTTGCGCGTAGAAGGCAGAGGATGCGTCCCGCCTGGCCCACGTCGACAAGACTGCCCTGCTGCCATAATGTTACAACTGAATGCTTGAAAGTAGGATTTGGCTTTGTTGTACAAATGTCTATTCTTTCCTAGGGGTCTCGATACCTACAGCAGTGGGCAGCACGCATCCCTGAAGGACGCAATTCCGTCCATTATCAAACTTTCTTCAACATTGTGATGACAAGCATAATGCATGGCTTGCAGAGAATTGCTGTACTGTTTGATCTCTCGATGCCTTCGACCAAGAGAGTTTGTGACCCAGATTTCTCGAAAGCCTGACTATGTTGAGCTGACAAGTAAATCTTTGCGGCTGCCTCCTTTCCCCCGTCGTCAAAAAATTTCAGTCGAACAAAGCATACCGTCCTAGGTAGTTCCTAGTCCTAAAACTATGCATCGCGCAGGCGCACCGCGAGCAGGCGAATCTTGTGGCGAAGGTGCGCTAGCGAGTGGTTTGATACTCCCGTGACGCGGACAAGCCTTGACCTTACCATTGGCATGCAGAGCTTGCGTAGGGACCCAAAAGTGGACTGCAATTCACTTCAAGTTCTCGAATGGCGATGCTAGCATAAGGCCACGCACTGTTTGGCCCTTCGCAATTTGAACGAGTTTCAGACGGACAGCCGTTTGGGATGTTGTTGCAAGCTACGGCATATGAGCGATACTTGATGCAAGGTACGAGAAAGTACTGGTCTATTACACTTCAAGCTCAGAGGTTGATGCTGAACCCTGACGCTCGAGCTCAGGCTAGTGCTATTATTTCGCTCCAAAATGTTTCAGCTATTGTGTCCCCAGAACATGACTGATTGCACTAACGCAGCCACGGATGAAAATTTCTCGCCCTTCCTGAACACCAGATAAATGCAAACAAGCAGTAAAAAAAAAGTTTCCCGAGCAAAAGGTGTCGAAATTCTCAAGGTACAGAAAGCGCATGATGCGTTGAGAGCAAGCGCTCTTGGGGCGGCCCGGGAGACCCTGACTGACCCTAGTCGACCCCGGTCATCTCTCGCTCCCTTGTCCCCGCTCCGCGCCTCTCACGAAAGTCCTGGCAACGCTCGGGCGGAAGCAAGTCAGCGCGCACAAATCATGCCGTCGCCTCACGCTCTACTTCCGCACTGTCGGGTTCCACTTGGTGTATCTGATGACTTGTCGTGCGTGACCGTACAACCCCATGACAGAGTTGAGGATCAGGTAGGCAGGATACATGATGGAAAAGATGATGATATGGTGTCGGCGCACAAACTCCGATTTCGCATAATTGGTGATGACAAGTGTCAGCGCCAGGCATGAGACGCTGATAACGAAGAACCAAAGGCTGAGGGGGAAGGGAAAGAAAACTAGTCTGAAGAGTGCGAGTCCGCTCTTGGGAAAGTCAAGGATGATGACGGAGAAGACGAAGCAGGTGTACTGGCTGACCAGGTAGTAGCTGCTCTCACGCACGCCCAGCAGTGAGAAGAGCCCGAAGCGCTGCTTGAAGGAACGTTTTGGCATGTCAGGCTCTGTCTTCTGCCAGATCTTTGGTGCGTGTCGCCAGGAGGCTTGAGCCCAGCCTTGAGCCCATCGGAGACGCTGCTTCCACAGTACCGAGAAAGTTGTCGGAGCGAGTTCGTAACTAACGCAGTTCAGGTCGTGCACCACCTCTGCTCCCCTGCCAAAAGCACGAAGGGCAGAGTCAATGTCCTCGGTAAGCATGTGTCCGTGCATCTTGAGCTCCAGCAGCAGGTCGGAGCGCCAATATCCGTTAGATCCGCAGAACAGGCCAAAGTCCCACATGGCGGCTCGTCCGGGATGAGAGACGGCGTAGATCTTGTCAAACTCGACAGCGACCATGGCAGAAGTGAATGACTCGTCAGCGTTGAAGACGACGCATCGGCCCTGGACGATTTGTACCGACGGCTTCTCGACCATGCGCTCTGCAGCGTGGCGTGGGCCGTAAGGGTGCGGGTAGTGATCGCAGTCGAAGATGGCCGTCATGTCGTAGTGGTGGGGTACAGTGAAAAAGTAATTCAAGTTGTCTGCCTTGGAAGTTGAGCCGACAACCTTGTGAACCTTGAGATGCTTGTACTTGCTCTCCAGCGCGAAAAGCTGCGACTCGAGCTCGATCATGGGCTTGGGCGTGTTGTAGACGATGTTGATGCGGAGCTTGTCGCGGGGATACACAATCTGTTCACACGCATAAATGGCGCGGTCCATGATGATGTCCCTTTCGTTGGGCAGATAGGCGACGATGACGATGTCGAGAGAAGGGAGATCCTTGTCCGGGGTCGGGAACTGGAAGTTCTTCTCCTTGAGCTTGTCCACCACCTTTCGAGAGTCGCGTATAGCAGAGATGGACAGGATCGACTCCATGACCGCATTGCCAGCGATGTAGAAGTTCGTGACCAGGTAGATGTACCAAAATATCGACACCAGGGTAGTAGGAAATAGCATATAGAGGCAAACGGAGAAAGCGATGTATGACCAAACGAGGACAAAGGGAGTCCATTCAGTGATGAAGTTGGACATCTTGGCCACAGGGTCATAGTTGATTCTGATCTTGCGCCTCTCTTCTGACGGGAATTGGGCAAACTCGCTGATGGGAGTTTCGCAAGGCAAAATGGTCTCATGGCTTGGGGAAGTGCTGGCCACCGTCACGGTGGCCACTGTCTCTGTCTTTGTCATGATGAAGAGATTCGAAGACACAGAAAGTAGGTGTCGACGAAGGTGCAGCTAGCGAACGTTTTGACCAGAGCAGGTGTCAGCGTCGTCCAACAGCTGATCTCAAGAAGCGGTGGAAGCTGGGCAGGCGTCAAATTAATGATTTCTAGGATCGCAAGTCAGTTCCTGATATGACAACTCTACTGTAGACAAAGATTGTCTACTACAAGCTTTGTCGATCACGTACCTGGAGTTGAAGTGCGGTCACTGCCTGTATAGAACAAAAGCAGAAGGTTCGGCAGTTGCTCAGATGCTGCTCAGATGGCACAATGTACTGAGTCTGATGCCTTATTGAGGGCAAAGCTGTGCGGTAGCAGCACGATCAAAGTAGCAGAGAAGTTTGCCTGTCTGGAAACGAGGGATATGCTCCGAGAGTCAAGATGGGTCAAATCTCAAGATTTCTCAGACCAGCACACTCTGCTTGGGCTCTCCAGGACCAGACGCTGACAGACGAAGCTCGAAGGTCGAGGACTAAAGGACTGGGGGGAAAGCATCTTGAGATAAAGCACGCGGCCTCACACTCAGGCAGTTGCAGGCCATGTGCAGCATGCCACGGAAAGCACCAACCGGCCGTTGCCAGTACCATCCTGGAAAGTGGCACACAGATACAGCTGCTGGTGCCATCTGATCGCGATGGATCCATACATCTTTGCGAGTCACTGCCAGTGCTCACTCGATCTTCTCCACCGGAACAAAGAAGGTGAGGATGGTGAGGTGGAGAGAGTGGGAAGAGAAAAAAACCAATTACGAAAAAAAAGCTTCACAAAGCACGATCAGCGCCGTACCGCGCCGGTGGGCATATGATACCAGAGTCAATCTACGGCTGTCTGCGCGACTCGAAATATTGATGAATCGACTGTTTGACTGTTTGATTGTCAGGCACAGTGGAACGCGCCTTCCCGAATCGGGGAGCCATTTGATTCACCCTGTTGTGGAATGCTGGGCAGGAACGAGTGCAAACAAGTGGTTCCTGACAGAAGTCGGCGGGCAGTTGCAAGCTTCTGACAGACAAAAGCCAAAACTGGCGCTACCATCGGATCGGCATGTGGACCCAAGCTTCGAAGCTTCTGAGTTGGTGCGAAGACGTAAGTTACACGTTTCCACGGATATTGACTCCGAGAAAGATTGTAATCTTGCTCCGAGGATGGAGTGAATGCTAGCACCTCTTGATCCTCCTGCTTCAAGTCGGTATGCGAGCACTGGCAACTATCCTCTGCTCTCTTGCCGAGCGACTCTAAATGTGTTGACTATCCACTTGCATAACTGGTTTGGAATATGTGATAAGTTGGGGATCGTTTTGGTCACTGTCTACCCAGGTAGGCAGTTTTGCATTACGAACCCGAGAGTGCTCCTGCAGCCACATTCATCATCATGCTGACAGAAGAACTACAGCTGGCGACTCAGCGTCAAATTACGGCCTCAAAGACGCCAACCATCGTCACACAACCTGGGGTGTGTGCTGAGCGGAAGCACGCGTCAATTCTGGATAATGCCGTGTTTCGAGCGGAAAATCCTTATTAAAGGTCCCCTTGGCAACTTCGGCAGATCAACCGGTTCCTAAAAAAAAAAAAAAAAATTTGAAAGAAAAAAAAAAAGAGACAGAGATGTAAGGTACAAGGACACAAGCGTGTAAGAGAGCGCGAAAAGGCCAGCGTGCGACGCGGTCCCTAAGCCAAAGGCCGAACAAATGGCCGCAGCGGAGAAAACGCATCACTTTGTGTATGTTAGTATGCGTACACTGGTAATGCCAGATGACTTTGGCTGGCGCGGCCGTCGGCGACAATGTCCCAGAGGGTCGGTCCGTGTTTAGCAGGGAGTAGATAGGGGTTGCCACCTGGGGATGTGCGAAGTCGCGACTCGCCGCCGGCGCCCACTGGCTACCTAGCCTACTCGTAGGTACCTATGATGATGTTCTGCATCTGCTCCAAAAAAAAGAAAAAGAAAAAGAGGTGAACAGCACCTCAGTATAACTGGCATTCTGGTGGCAATCTCTTGGCCTGCAAGATATACTACCCGGTTCGCGCCCGTGCATTGCGCTGTCACCACTCTGGGTCATCGTTGCCCCAGCTGAGGATTACGGCATACCCTACTGAATAAATGGCCTTTGTGTGAGGAGTACAGCGAAGACGAACGCTTCTTCAACAGAAAGCCTGATCTGCCGAATTGGCTGACACCTTGCAGATTGTGCACCCTTTCCCACTCCACGTCGCAGCAAGTCATCGAGTGCTTATCTGAACAATGTAGGTAGCAAAGATAACTGTTTACTTCCACTTTGTATACACTATTGTGGAGGGTGTGATCACAGTTGGAAGGTCCGTTTAGCCTGATTGCATGGAGAAACATTCCGACTCTCAGGGTGGCAGGACGCTACCCATTGGCACATCTACCTACGCCATCTGAGCGGTCTAAAAGACGCCACTCCCGACTTAGTGCGAGAATGAGCAATGCTAAGCTCGAAGCGACAGGTGAACCGTACGAGCCGATTGGCTGTTGAACAGATGTGGATGCCACACCGTTGCTTTCAAACAGAGCGACGATTTGGTTTTGATTTGCGTTGCCCACCATCAGCCAGCGTTTAACCCCTCCTGGAAGGCACGAGATACTGGTTTACCTTCACTGCGATCTACAGTATCTCTGACCACATCGGAAGCCACACACACACATGCAAAATGCGCAGCCCACCCAAAAGTGATGCCTCCCACCCCCTTTCCTATCCAGTGACCAGAACTTTTCGTGCAGTCTTCCGTTCTGCATTACTGGTCTGCTGAGCGAATATAGGCGATCACGTCAAGAGAAGGGCTCACTGTGCCGGGAAAACATGGCTTTATGATTTGGTAGGGGATATGGCCCAAGAGCTATGCACCTCGTTGCTTTGGAAAATTACAGGGAGTCGAAGCAGGCAACATCCCCCTCGGAAAAGTGATTTTGCGGCTTGTGACTGGCGTCGAGTGAGAGCAGCCACGCACAACCACCACAGATCGGGCCCACTGCTCCGTATCAGTCCCATCGCTTTGTCCGCGCTTTGACGCTGCTCAAGCTCAAGACTCGAACGAGTTGGATATTACATTGCCCGAAAGCTGCACAGGAAGCTCGATCGTGATGGTATAACACGGGTTATGCTATGGTCGTGGCCCACCAGACCACCACCGCCTTGATAGGTACGGTGGAACATTCAATGCATTGGCAAGACAGGCATTATGGGACTTGGGCAAGAACGAGGCAGACAAGCTGCTCGGGTATACATTTCGTGCAAGGAAAATAAAATCAGGCAGCCAAGTACCTATCTAGAGCTCGGACACCTCATTCCAGACTAAGAGCGGCAGTTCAGACACGCCTGCAAGCCGCCATGGTGTTCTGTACAGCACGTTCTGTTCTGTCAAGGAGACCAGAGAGCATCGCAGCCTTCTTCGTTCACTGTACTCAACATGCTTTACGAGTGAGTTCTGCTCTCGGACCTGATTCGTAGGTTTTGAACTCAACGACTTGCTAGTTGCTCCAACTCGACTGTTGGTGCATTTGACACGGGAGGGTCAACGTTTTGTGAGAATTTGCAGCTCAAGGGTCTGTCTGTCAAGGAAGGCTGTGCTGGCTCGAACCTCGACCCTGGGTAGTGTATACTGTAGAAAACCATGATAGGCCAACAAAAGCAGTGAAATCACGCCGAAATTTTTACGAGCTTCGGGTGCCAGATATACGTCCCGGCCAAGAGGTTTTGACGCCTAGGAGGTGGTGAACAGGCTGTTGCGTTTTGCTGCCAACGTTCGAGCGACCTTTGTCCCATTGAAAGTTCGTCCCGAAGCTGACGAGTTCACCATCTCTTTGATCCGGCTGCTCATGGGGAACGTTATCTACCTTGAAACGTTTTGTCCGTTCCAGTTGAAAAGTAAGTATTGATATTGGTAGCTGTCGTGGTGATCTCTCGGGCATTGTCTTATCATGCGGGAGTCTCCGGTCGCATGTCAGGTGGTCATTGTCCGACTCACGCGATGATAAACAAGTGCCTGTCGTCCGTTGCAGTGTATGTTCCAGAAGGGCGACGGTGATCATGCAACGCGCAACGGAAACAACAGTCCAGCGACAGGATTTGCAACCATTGCGCGCTATCAATGACAGCACCACTACTAGTCAGGCACACACGCAAATCCGAGCTTCAATGAGTGGGAGCGCGAGTTGGTGTGGGTCTACTGAAGCGGCCGTCGCCAATTACGCCGTCTGAGGGAGCCATGGCACGAGGAAAAGAAGGAGAGAAACTCCGTAGTCTCCTGCTGGAGCTGTCCAGCGTGTCTGGTGTCAGTACTAGAAGCTCAGTGTGCAATCCAAAAAGCCGCGTGGCTGCTTTCGGTAATTTTTCAAGCTTGCTGACAATTTGCGCCACACTTTGTTGTTTACTACCGGCTGCCAGTCATTATGATACAATACCGTCACACTAGTCGGAGCTACCTTTGAACCGCCAATATTTCACCATCGACGACGATCCCATTATCATCATTCTCTATGGTCAGCTTCAAAACGGCATTTTCTGCTTTCGAACTCAGCAAGGAGCAGCTGCACCACAGCTCCCAGATGGGTGCCCGACGCTTTTTCCACACCCATGGATGCATTGATTGATTTCACGCGCTCGTCCCTTTGGGTCATCTTTCTCCCCACCCCTCCCGTCAGTATGTTCCCGGCTGTCATGGGTGGTAGCCCTGTTCTTGACTTAGTACCTGAAATGTCCCGGCCCCTCACCGATACTGTAACGGGGAACAAACGGGTAATGGGATGCAGTCTGTTGGGGGACGACCACCGTCAGTGCGCCGCCGGGTTTCGAGATCATCTTCTGATCCATCGACAAGCAAGCTCTGTGGCTGTGGGTTGCTTCGCTCCACAGCCTGGGATCGAGGGAAGGGGAAAAAAAAAAAAAAAAAAAGTCCATGACGCCAGGGTATCTACCTGCTCTTGACTAGAGGTTGTTTGAACGAAACATACTCGCTGCCTCCTCTTTCTAGAGTATAATGCCCACCACATGCACGTGTCGGCCGTGGCATGCTGCATCTCTTGCCTCATCACATTCAACATTCATTTTCCTCTCATTCTTTTTCCTCCTCTTCAACCCTCTTCCTCGCATCCTGGTGCCTTCCAGGCTCCTCTCCATTCTTAAGATTTTCCTGAGGCATCTGCAACACCTACCAAGCTTTGGAGAGCCCAGCCTTTATGGAGCTTTAAAGCGAGAGGGAGGCTCTTTTTGTATCACCGGTCCGAGACTCATCCAAAAACCTCATGTGCTCTGTTGAACGGACCTAGTCTGCACTGCGCTCCTTGTCAAGTCATCCTGTTCACTCAGCATCGTAAGCCTGGCCGTTTTGCTTCTTGTGCCAGCCATCTTTCCAATTGAGAAGAGGCGCATCTCCAACACCTTCCAAACCAGGCGACCAGTTGAGTCGGCCGGGTCATCAGGCTTTGTGATACAAGACCATCCTGTCTGCACCCGTCTCGAGCTACACACCACCCGATCAGACTTCCACCTCCAGAGAACCCGTCTGAGACCCTGTCTTCCACAGCTTCGACGTTACCTACCTGGAACAAAGATCATGGCCTCGCCAAACTGTGGCTGTGGCTACTACGACGCTGCGACCGGTCAGCTATGGACTGATACGATAATCGTCTATTTCAATGAGACAAACAATGTGCCGACAGACATCTTCCAGCTCCAAGACTACGTGAATTCGTACGAGAAGTCATGGAATGCACAGTACCGGTCCGGCGCTACTCCAGCGAACGCGGTCATTGGCAACACCACCTACCCTGACTCGGTCACGAACTCGTCGCTCCAGCTCTACGTCAACCCGTCTACGCCGGAACACGTTGTTATCGGAGGAGGAGTCGAGACGCTAAGGCAAGACATAATTTATGGCTCCTTCAGGACTTGGATGCGCTCACCGCAGCCATATGCCAAAGGCACTGCCCTTTCGATGGACATGCGCTACAATGTGTCGCAAGGATTGCAGCTGACGCTACAGAACACGAACGATGCCTCGACTGCGTGGGTCAGCAACCTGAACAGCGATGACTTTCCCGATCGCGTCTTCGGCGTGAACTACACTATGATGGCCAACGACTCTCTGCCCAATTATCTTCCCAACCCATGGAACTTTTATGAACAGCGCATTGAATGGAATGGAGACAATGTCACCTTCTTTGCCGGCACGAATGCCACACGCTTCATCCCTAGCGGCACCAAGGGCTACTTTGACACTCCCACGAGCCTGCAGCTGAAGCATTGGTCAATTGGCGACGAGTACGCTATGGAAGGTCCTCCTCTGAACAATCGCGTCGTCGCCGAGGTTGGCTGGCTCAGAGCCTTCTTCAACACTTCTTCGATGACTGCTGCACAGCGTAGCTCCTTTGACGCCACCTGCCACATCTCGCAGGCCTGCAACACGGACGATTTTACTCTGCGAGGAAACACGTCCTTCCCTTCTTCTGCACTCCAGAAATGGCATGTCTCCGAGTTCAACTGGTCAGCCGTCTGGCCCGCAGTTGCCATCTGCTCCTTCAGTCTCTGCTTCACCGTCGTCGTCTTCCTGAACACGCTCTTCCGCAGGTTTGTCCTAGAACGTGGAGCAAAGCAGCTCGAGGGCCACGGCCGCGCCTCTCCTGTCTACGAGGGTTCTACCGAGAGCTCAACAGATGATCTGAAGAAAAGCAAGCTTGTGCGAGACATTAAAGAGGATGATCAGTCGTCAGAGAGCGGTACAATCTTTTCTGGACCGTCAGCTTCAGCCAGTGGAGCTGCCACACCGTGGAACGGGGGCGATTGGTCTCAGCGTGGCACCCTCGTCTCCCCAACTCCAGCTCACACAGCACCTCCGTCAGTCAGAGAGGTGGAGCTCAGAGATTTTGAAGCGACCTGGCAGGCGAGAAAGAACAGTGCCGACTCGTCCAAATCGTCGAACGAAGGAGAGCAAAACAAACAGAAGACTCCGCCGGACTCGCTGAAAGGCGAGAACATTGTCTCGAGAGACTTTCTCCCACCCGTCCCCGGCGAGCACGATTTTGACAACGGCCTGCACTATCACCAGACGATCACCACTGGCGACGTGCTGGGTGACGACCTCAAGAAGGTCGAGGCTGTGAACGGCAAGGGCAAGGAACAAGAGATCATAATCGAGGTCGACCAGGATCAACTCAACAAGGGCAAGCAGCAGGAGGCCACGGATGCTCACGCGGCGCCGGCCAAGACAGGAGCTCAGGCGACCGCCACGGAGGTCAAACCTGGAGCAGCTGCTCCTACGGCCGGACCACCTCCAGTCAAGCAGCGTATCGATTACCTTGCTGGCCTGGTTGCTCTCTGCTCTCTGCTCGTCACTGCCATCCACTTTTGTTTGACCTTTGTCCCTGCTCTGGTGTTCCCTGCTGGCTTCGCTCACTACCCCAGTGAGGTTTGGGCACGCAAGATTATCGGACCTTATCTCCTAAATCAGGTGTGGGTTGGCCTTTTCTTCGCCACATCGACGCGCTTCCTTGTCATGAAGTACCTCAAAACTGGCAGCTTGGCCAACGTTGCTGAGAAAGTGGTCGCTCGTATACCGCGTCTCTTCGCGCCGATTGGTGCAGTCGTGCTGCTGCAATACTTCCTTATCGACTGTGGTGCCATCACCTACCTGCAGTACCTGCCTAGCGTCACCTGGAGCACCTGGCCCTACACCGTCGAGTTCCAGAACTTTGGAATCTTCATTGACGAGTTCTTGGAGCTGATCTTCTTGGTGCCAAATGCCGTGCCGCGCATCGTGTTCAACTACTGCATCGGTGTGCTGTGGACCATTCCGGTCCAGCTGCAAGGAACGTGGACGGCGCTGCTTGGGGCGATTGTTATTGTCGAATGTAAAACGCCCTACAAACGATTCGGCTACTATGCCATCAACATTGTTTACAACTGGTACATCCAGCACTGGGGGTCATTCTTTTGGTTCGGTCTGCTCCTGACCGACCTGGATGTCGTTTACAAGTATCGTCCATGGCTGTATGCCCGGCCGTTGGTGTACTACCCCTTGCTGTGGTTCTTTATCGTTTGTGGCCTTGCTGGTCTGACCAATGACCTGATCTCTTCTTGGACCCCGATCAACTATGCCTCCATTGAGTTCAACATCCATCCGGATCTTCCGACCGGTCTGCCGCTCGTACAATCTCCCAACTACTCTTTCCCAGCCTACTACGCGCCCACGATCAAGCATATGCTTTTCTGTCTCGGATTCCAGGCAGTGGTGGAGCTGTCGCAGGTCGTCCAGGGCGTGCTCGGCAATCGATTCTTCGTCATGATCTTCCCACACATCTTCACCATCTACCTGATCCACGGCTTCATCTTCTGGTCTCTTGGCGCAACGGTCTGCGTGTCGCTGAACGCGATCGGTCTACCCTACTGGGCCACGTCTTTGATCACTGCTGTGGCCTGCTACGGCACGCTCGCCATTGCCGTGCATTTCATCACACCCGTGCTCGAGGTTCTCGGCAAGGACGGTGCAGCCAACGCCTGGCGCATGGCGAACAGCAAGATTCCCGTGGTCAAGTGGAGGCCGACGCTGGACCCTTACCCGAGAAAGACGATTACCGGTAGGGCAGATGCCACCGACCGTCACGAGAATGGCACCGACGTCGAAAACTCGCCCGAGGAGGTGAGGCAGATTGAGCGGGGCATTGCTGAGGAGAACGCAGTGTACATTGAGAGAGCCATTGAGGAGGATGACATGCAGCGGCTCGAGGTGATTGCACACATGCGCCAGTCCAAGCTAGACCAGGCGCTTTCGAGGGACTAAGAACATTGATAGACTGACATAGCAACGAGGACTTAATACGGATGATGGCGCATTGGCTTTGTGGGGTTATTGAATATGCCGTCTTGAGATGGCATGCTTGTCATGGCCGATGCTCTATAGCAACAATCTCTACAGTTGGCGAGGTGGTGAAGGCTCTTTCCGTCAAAGACACTAGAACGAACCTGCATTTAATCTGCATATGTATGGAGTTTGGCGAAAATGCTTTAGCATGATAATAAGATGCGCTTTTGAGAACACATGCCTGACTAAGTAGATACTCCGTCCATTTGGTATTTCTCGGGCAACGTAATATCAACCATAATTAGTCGTGCAGGTATACGTAACCTGAGCAGCCAGTCTCAGTCTATTGTTAGGCTCCAGATTCGTAAGGTCCTTGTATACTGCATCTCCAGATCTTCCGAAGTTGACTTAGGGCGGCTTTTGAGATGTCTGCTTCCTAAATGTTTATGTTTGCAAACAGGTACTATGATGAGCTGGCACTGAAATCATGTAATGCAATCCAGATTCCGATTGAATATGCTCCAAGATCTTTGCCTCTAGATTGAATCATTAGCTTTCATTCACAATCTCCATCCTCAAGACAGTTATTCTGCTCAAGTCTTCTCCAACTAAAGCCAGAAGCCACACACTCGCATCTCTGTTCCAAGCACTGCAGCGATCGTCAGCAGATAATTACCATATCCAGTAGTGCTGACCAAACTCCACCGACTCGTCTTCTCACTCTCACTCACTCGTCCTTACCTTTCATTCGAATTTTATCTCATGATCTACCATCTCAAACCCCACGCCGTACCTATACAAATTTGACAGAGACAAACTAGTCAAGATACCAACCCTGAACCGCAAAAATGCCATCACCACACGAGATCAAAGTCCAACAAATCCCCACGCCTCACGGCCCAGTATCCGTCACCATCAGCACCGCCACTCCACCAGCCTCATCCGCCCAATCCCCACCAGCACCCGCCTCACCAGCCCTGCTCCTCCTCCACGGCAACTCCAGCAGCAGCCTCGTCTTCCGACACATCCTCGCCTCGCCGCCCCCAGAAGTCTCCCGCACCATCGCCATGGACTACCCAGGCCACGGGCTCTCGCCCAACGCCGGTGACGACGACGCCGCCGCCTCAGCCACATACACGCAGCGCGGCTACGCCGAGTGCGCCATCGCCGTGCTCCGCGCCCTCGCCGTCACCGACGTGGTGGTCCTCGGCTGGTCCCTCGGCGGCCACGTGGCCATCGAGATGCTCCCTTTGCTCGAGGGCGAGTCGCCCACCTGTCGCGGGATCATGATCACGGGATCTCCGCCGGCGAATGGGGCCGAGGAAGTCGGACGGGGTTTTGGGAAGGAGGCCCCTGATGCTCTGCCGCTGCCGGCTTCCACGGCTCCAACGCCGCCCCGCAACCCCTCGGCCGAAGAATCCTGGACGGACGATGAGTTCGAGATTTACCCGTACGCGGGGCATGGGAAGCCGCATGAGCGGTGGATGGTGGATGCGGCGCGCAGGACGGATGGGCGGGCGCGGAGGATCATGTTCGCTTCGTTCAGGGAGGGCAAGGGCGTGGATCAGCGAGCGGTCCTGGCGAAGTCTTCCGTGCCCTGTGCTGTGGTCAATGGTGGGGATGAGCCGTTTGTGAACTTGGATTATGTGGATCAGGTGAGATATGAGAATCTCTGGGAGGGCAAGTGTCATCGCATACCTGGACTGGGCCATGCGCCGTTCTGGGAGGAGCCCGAGGTGTTTGACACGTTCTTGGGACGGTTTGTCGGGGATTGTTTGGCGAGGTAGGGAGAGTGTGTCATGGTGTAGTAGTTTGTGATTGTGGGTATGGCATGATGACGGGTATGTTCTCTTACATAATTATCGCTGTTGGTTGTTTGATAGCTGTAACGACTAGCTACGGCGATTGAAATGTGCACATAGACACAGACGTATACATACTTATTTGTTCCTCTCAGTGTGCGTAAGTAACCTTAACTCCCTTTTTAGTAAATGTGCATGATCTCACGTTATATACTGCCATACTCTTGTCCTTCGATATCCGGAAAGGCATGTCTCTCCGAGGGTATATACACAATTCCGTATTCGCATATCTCATATACTCTTCTGCACATATATAACACTGTCCCAGACAGGTGCTCCAAACATGATCAAAGCATCGCATCTCACGATCAACTTTTTCCTCAGGAGTCAATCCTTCAAAAACCACACTCGCAGCAACGACTAACACAACGTTCACCTGCATCTACACGAACACTTCTTGCTTCAGCCAGTTGGCTATGTCTGTGTACATCTTATCGCTCCTCGCCTCTCTCTTTGGTGTGTCCTTGTCCTTGATAGGCATCTGGTTGAACCCATGAACCATACCCTTGATGAGCTCCCAGCGAATACCTCCCTTCCTCCATCCCGTGCCATCCGCATAATTCACCCTCTGGCTGTCCTTCTCGCTCTCCGCGAGCTTCTCAGCCGTGACCTCAGCCTCCTTACACAGCAGATCATGCTCGCAGCCCAGCAGGTAGATAAACTTGGGCAGCTTGTCACGCGGTGCATAATGCGGCGAGAGCAGCGGATCCTTGCGGTCCAGCTTGTCAGGCACGTAGCAGTAGTTGAACGCCGGCCCCTGCTTGAACAGCACGTCCGGCTTGCCGTCGTCCACCCTGGTAAGCAGCTTCTCGGGGATGGTGCTGGTGAAGTCGGTCACGCCGTAGACGGGGACGACAGCCTTGATGCGATCGTGTAGGTTGTGCAGCTGTGCGCCCGCCAGCGCCAAGTTCGCGCCCGCCGAGTAGCCCGTAACAGCCACTTTGGCGCGGTCATAGGGCAGCGACTCGTCGTCGAGCACGGCCTGCATCAGCGTACCGATGTCTTTGGGAGCCTGCGGGAATGGGTACGTCGGCGCCAGCCGGTAAGGGATGGACACGACGAGAAAGCCATGCTTGTGTGCGTACACGCTGTTGGCCTCGTCGTCGATGATGGGCGCGCCGAAGCAGAATCCGCCGCCTGTATGGGTTTCTTGATCAGTACTAGCTCCACTCAAGCAGGAAATGTTCGGTCCCAAGGATTTGATCGCTACGAAAATCCAATATCCTGGCAGATCATTTCTGACAGGGAGAAAATGATTAAGGAGGGAACTTACCGTGAATGTCGATGAGTAGGGGCAGCGGCTTGTCGCCTTCCTTGTACGACTTCGGGATGAACACGCGACACTTGTTTATGGGTAGTACAGGGTACGTCTTGGTGTACGTCGGCGGAAATTTGTTCTTGAGGACATGTGTCTTCAACAGAATGAAGAATCTGACCAGCACCTTCATCAACCATGCCCTGGTCATCAGCTGGATGCGGGTGATGAAGCTCGGCTTGGGGTGGAGGATAGGCCCGACCGTCACTGCCTGGTCGGCGCTGACAAACGAAGCCATCGTGCTGTTATCTCTTTACTGGTCCACGATGTTTTAACACTCGGTCTCGGGCCTGAACTTGTGCGACCTTAGCCTTCGGTGGTTATACTCTCTGAAATGAGGGCTATGGATCTTTGGTTCGACGAAAAGGTCCCGGGAATCGTCTGTTCGAGATACCAAAGGATTACGAATCTCGCAAGGGTTATTTGACTTGGAACTTTGATGGTGAAAAGCTGGAGTGGTCGACGACGAATCCTAGTAAGCGTCTATATTTCCAATGCATGAGAGAGAAACGCAATGCCGTCTTCAACTTGCTGTTGTTACATCGTTCTGTGCAGAACACCGGCAGGTATATTCATCTTGCTTCGGACGACGAATGCAGGAGACAGCGTATGTAGCACGTACCGAGGCCCAGCGGCCATGACGGGTACCCGGCGTGTGGAGGCTTCTAACTCCGCATAGGCTATTAGTGACACAGAGCCTCTCCCTCAAAGAGAGCAAAGCAAATCTGCGAATGGCCAAAGAAACGGGGAAGTAACGCCGTCCGCCATCAGTCATCGGTTTGAGTAGTCAAGCTTTCCCTGCCAACTGTCATCTACCGCCAATCTGTCCTCAACGAGATTATTGCTGTTCGGAGTTCGTGGCAGTCGGAAGACGGAGCAATTGAAGCGCCCGACGGCCCGCTAGCGTTTTGCCGCCTGCGCCGCAAATTGCCCTGTGGCTTCCAGGCTGCCGCATTACATGCCTCAGTATTTGTATTTGTATTGACAGCTTCAAGCACGTTTTCCGTTGCTCGCACAAGAACTTAGCAAATCGACCATTCTCTCATACACGACTTCCAATTCCAACCGACAATCATCACACTCCCTACACTCGAGAACAGTCTTCGCACCACATCATCATGGCTTCTTCTGGCATCACCGTCCCTTCGGACTACAAGTGCGTATATGATTTGTTTTGGCTTCATCAACACGTGATTTCATGCACCATTTGAGCATCAAATGAACACTGCAGCATTTAGTAGAGCCACTGTCAGCGACTGAACGGCTCAGAAAGCTCTCTATGTACCTCTCTCTTATATTGACTAAACTGTACCAACTCATACCAACCATTGTCGTGCTCCAAAACTCGAAGAACAGCCTCCTCGTACACAACCACAATTGCGCACACGCACTGACCATCCTCACACAGATACGTCCTGGCCGTCGCCGCCGCCTCCTCCACCCTAGGCGTCTTCCACATGATGCTGACCAGCCGGCGACGCAAGGCGGCCAAGGTCAAGTACCCAGCCGCGTACGCGTCGGAGGAAGAAGCCGCCAAGGACGAGTACAAAGCGGCGTTCAACTGCGCGCAGAAGTCGCACGCCAACTTCGTCGAGAACTACCCGATCTTCCTGGTCACGCTGGCCGTTGCCGGGCTGGATCACCCGCAGGCCGCCGCCGGCTTGGGCTCCGTCTGGATCCTGGCTCGCTTCCTCTACGGCTACGGTTACGCCCGCGTCGGCAAGCAGTACAGCGAGAACGGCAAGGGAAGGCTTATTGGCGCCTGGGCCAGTCTGCCGCTGCTTGGTCTGGTGGGAACGAGCATCTGGTCGACGGCGAGCAAGCTGCTGTGAAGGGATGAAGGTCAAGGTCTGCGTGTGTGTGTATTAATCTAGATAAGGTGGCAGGCGTCAAAAGATGGGCTGGGGTAGATATACTAGGGCGTATGCTTCCTGGTGTTTTCGTTGAATCGTATGACATACGGTAATGCTCAGTCAAAAGTTCCGACAGTGGTCGTGTCAAGCACATCTAGTTTTAAAACAAAATTGTTGTACCGAATATGTGACCGGATCGCTTTGGATACTGGTTTGTGTTCGCTATGCAGAGGATAGATTGTAGTTCAGAGAAATCTTCGTCTATTTGCTTGAACCTATGTCAGAAATATCGTTCGTCCTATCGTCTCAAACCGGGTTCCAGCAGAGAGTGGAGAGAGCGGGACCATGAATGAACAGGTGGCAAATTCGAGAGCATCCCAACATGCTTTTCTTCCACAGAACAGTAGTAGTATACAATATTGTACAGATCATGATATTTTGGTCATTTTCCCTTCAAACCAGCATCACACACCCAGCTCTTTAGAGCTTGGGAGGAGTGAAAATCTATCAAACACCACTTCTTCACACCCCGAAGTGTCGATCCTCGACTTCCGTAGTGTCCAAGTTGTGACAGTCCAGACCAATGGCCATCATCCCACCTTTTTTTTCGAGCAAATTACTCTCCATCGCTCCTTCTCTTCACAGTCCCGGTGCACTGCCTCCCTGCGCTTGTAGCCGCTGGATATTCGTGTTCCACTCGCGGCTGACCGTGTCGTGCAGGCTGGTGAACTTGCGAACGCAGTTGGCGATGCACGCCTCGTCGTTGCGGGCAAGCGAAGTGCTGGGCGTGCTAATGCATCGCTTGAAGCAGACCTCATGTAGTTGCTGCATTCTTGTATGTTAGCACTGCAATGTCTTTCAACCTAAGTTAAGCTGTTTGCATTCACGCACGACAGCTTCGACAGAGCATATCGCTGCATACAAGTGAAGCGTAGGAAAACATACCCCGATGAACATCTTGATGTTTTGTTCCGCCGTCATGGCCTGGATGGTCTTGAGCACATCCTCCTTGCTGGCATTTTTGCCTCCCAGGATCTGGCCGCTCATCTTGGCTTGCTTGCCGGAGATTTTTCTTTCAATACGTTGACGATCGGGGCGGCGTGTAGGTTGCGTGCTGAGGATCCGAAGTAAGAAGCTCTGTAGCTGCTAGAGGGTTGACTGAACAAGGCAGTAGCGATCCGAGTATTCGATGTTGCAAGACCTGAAGCCTTTTCCGGAAGCCGCGATCGATGACAGCTGCCCGGTCTCGCTTGTTTGCTTGCTCCTATTCGCGCGTTCAGGCCTCAGCGCAAGGCCGGCGGACTTGGCTCCGTAACTGCTCCTACAGTGATGCCGTCATTGGTTGCAGCATTAAGCTCGGAGGCTTCCATCTGACCTTCCACACGTGACTGTAGGAAGTCGCAACTGACACCAAAGCGGGCATTCACTTCGCAGTGAGGCTCAGCTTTGTGAAGATGACAGAGGCGTGGGCACGACATTGAAGATCCCACAGCCAGGTCAAGATAATGACTCTTGTGTCTGTGCTGCTTTCATGGCCGAAATCATGAAAGTGAGCCATCAGAGACATTTATCTGTTGTTGGTGCTGCCTCCACCTTTGGACTGGACTGGTCGGTCCCGCGGGAATTGGTTCATAGAAAAACTTCGAAAATATAATCTTTGCTTTGGTTACAAGATGCTCCTTCAAGCCACTCTGACACCAATCTACAACGTTCTTGTTCATCAGAGAGTATACACCATATGACACATATCATCACCGAGTAGAAACGCAAACGACATCATATCTGTCTCAAGTCCCAAATCATTCTTACCGCCAAGGCCACAAGCACTTTCCCGCAAGCAATGCTACTTTGAGGTTCTCAGATCATTGACCCGACCGGCGCCCAGAGGGAAAGAGCAAACAAAGCCTTCCCGCGAGCCGCACTCTGCCGATTCGCTAGTTCGCTAGACAATTTTACTTTCCCTCCTCCAGGAAATACGCGTATTAGCTGTCGTTGCATGGGCGGGAGATACCACACTGCCACCATTCGCGTCGAAGCTTGCATTACTCTGTCGCTCACATATACGCGTATCGTTGCTGCTTGTGTGGTACCTCCGGGTCCGTAGAGGAAGCAATATTCAAATTGACGTAGGTGTAGCTCAGAGTCTGTGCTGGGTCTCCAGTTAAATTATTTTTGCCAAAAGCATTGTTGGCTACCCTAGTGCATGCGATAATGTAGCAACGATGATGAAACTGAGGCTTTAAACGATGATAATTAGATTGAAAAAATTGTACAGGTAAGCATCAACACAATAAGCTCTATACAGCCACACGCGACTCTTTCCCGAACAAGCATAGTCTAGCGATCCGTCCAGTCCATTAAACTTCATTGACCGAAAAACCCGGATTACACAGGGCTGGTACCTTTTGCCTCGCCCTGTGAGACATGCACTCCGCCCTGCGCGTAGTTGAAGCTCGCGACCGGATGATCCTGCTCCCAGAACTTCTCCACCCCCATGCCCTTGCCGGCGATGATGCCGGCAAAATTGAACGGATCGCACACCGTGACGAGGAATGGCCGCTTGTCCGCCTGTGCGAATCCGGGACCCATCCTCTCCGTCTTTGCGTCGGTCGGGTCGAGGTACTGCTTGTCCGAGTGCGGCAGGTACTTGCCCGGCGTGAAGATGGCCAGCGCGATGATGTACAGCGTGATGTTGGCCACCTCAAAGACCCAGAGGTACCACTCGTGCGTCGCGACGGCACCGCAGTTGCTATAGCCTGTCCCACAGTCGGCTTCCTCAAAGCCCTGCACTACTCGCACGATGCAGCGCACGAACATCATGGAGCTGGTGATGTACAGCACGTACGACATGACCTTGACGTTGTGCGTGAAGGTGCCCGTCTTTCTGCAGCGGTGCTGTAGCTGAAGCACCAGCGCGAAGAAGCCCACCTCAAGGATTGCCTGCAGGATGAGTCCGACTTTGATCAGGGTGAGACCGGTCTCGCGCAGTGAGGCGTTGTGTCGAGCTGACGCAGCGTTGGCAGCTCCGGCCGCCGTGATTGATTCTATCACAGCACTGAGGAAGATGAAGGTGCTGAGGACACGTCCTGGGTGGATTGGAGCATGGTATGGCATGTATGCAAAGAGACGTCCGAGGATGAAGGTTTCCGCCGCGGCGTAGAGTGGTGGACCCGCCAAAATTAGGACATACTGTGCAATGTAGAGAGGTATATTCTCCACGTTGTAATCCGAGATGCTGCGGATGATGAAGGCTGAGATCCAGACGGCCGACGCCCACATCATTGTGAAGCCGAATCGCGGCCATCTGTACCTGATGAAGGTCATGTAGAAGTGAAATACCGTGAGAATCGATATCAGTACGGCGAAGAAGATGGGCAGGGGCTTGATGGGATTGTAAGGGTACAACGAGAAGCCTGCTAATGAGGAAGACATGGTGAAGAATAGATGAAGGAGAGATCGCTGAAAAGATGCTTGGAAGAAAGACACTGATGAATGCTTCTAATGAACACTGAAAATAATGCCTGATTTGTGTGATGGAAGATGGAAGATTCACAAGCTGTAGGAGGCAGAACACACCAAAGTCTTATATATCATCTGCGACAAAGTCTGGTAGAGGCATGAGGTATCTTCTGGACAGCCATTGTCCACTGTCGCAATGAGCATCTTCACTTCTTGAAATGGCAACCACTCTGTCCTTTGGCGCTGAGCCACAGTCAGCAAGTCAGTCCAAACAAGTACAACGGTACCTCGCCTGAGGAGAAATTGGCGCATAGTAAAACAATCGTCACTGCCTGCCACAGCCCGTGGGTGTGCCCTGGCGGGGAGCGCGACATCGTTCTCAATCGGGCATGGTAGATGTAGCTGTGGGTCTGAGGCGCTGCCGTCTGACTGGGACGGAGTGTCGCCGGCTTCTTGGCCGCACGCCATTTCGCCAATCCGTCAGCGCGAATTACCGTACTGTACACCCAGTTCAGCCCTTCGTTCGCCCTTCCACCACAGAGGAATGGGCATGCTCCCTAAGGGCATGTTCCCTAAGGGCAGCCGACCCGGCATGGCGTGCTGCTTCCTGCATACTGGACCTTGCGATTTCGCTCGTGACGAAAATTTGTGCTCATGTCTTGACAGAAGCAACTCACGCAGTCATCTTTCCGGGGGCCATCTCCACAGATATCCAAAAAGTCTAGTAGATATATCTGATAGCTGATACAGCATTCGCACTCGTTTTCCTCGTCGAACACATGGTTGGGGTTCCAAGCAGCCGTGGCTGTAACGGTTGCAGGAAACAGAAGAAGAAAGTTAGTGGAAGAACGTTCTCTCTTTCCCAAACTTTCCAAAAGCTGATCAGGCATCGGTAGTGTTACGTAGAGTCCAGGCCTCCTCCTTGTGCACGATGTGAGAGGCTGGGCATCGACTGCGTCGGTTACGGCGGCCAGAAATTGAAGTTTCAAGATGAAAGCGTCAAATTCGCGCCCACACGTCACACAGCCCAAGGCAAGACTAGCTCAGGCCCTCGTGCGGCTGTGAAGCTCATGAGGCATCGGATTGGCAGCAAGACATTGTCGCCTCCTATTGGCAAATCCGTGCCTCACTCCGCCACAAGCTCGCTGGCTGCAGCTATCATCCACGGCATAGGCGCAAGGCCCGATATTTCGATACAGCTGCCATGCAATTTTGGCCTCTTTTTGTGCGAAGTTCCCAGGCGGTTGGGCTCAAGTCGCGCACTCGATGAGGCTGCGTTCGCCATGGTGGGCATGTACAATCGGTTTAGGTCACCAGCAGAAACTCAGGCTGTCACTGGACAGCCTGAAATGCTGCGATACTCCTCTGCCATCTCCGCGCTACGTACTTGTTTGCTGGACCCCTCCCAAGCCATGCAAGCAGAGACGCTAGGTGCCATTAATTTGCTTATTGTCTTCGAGGTATGACCCCACACCTGGCGAGCGTCAAAAGTACCCTTCAATTGGATGATGATTGATAGCCGTGCAGGCCCTATGCGATTCGACCAAAAAATTCAACAGGAAACACGCGGATGGTGCCGTCCGTATTCTCAAGCTTCGCCGCTCTATCAACCCGCACGATGAATTTGAGCGTATGCTCTTCCTTTCATTGGGTGGTGTCGTTATGTTCCAGTGTCTTCTTGGCGATAGCGATCTCTTCACGCCGTCAGACTGGGCACAGCTCACCAATTTCAACGAGGGTTATCAAACCATAGATGAGGAATCGTTCCGCTGTACTGCAAAGTACATCCAACTGTTCCAACAGGCAAGAGACAACCAAGCGGTGCCACGCTCTGGTAGCCCATCATCTTCGCCCCATGTGTTTAACTTTTCGACCCTGATCGATGAAGTTGCCAAGATTCGCAAGAAGATGCATGCAGTGCTTCAGGTGATGAGGAAGTGGTTCGCCGCGGTGGACAAGCACATAGCAAAGGAAAAAAATAGATCTTGGTATGACTCCAGTTCCAAAGGCTCTGACGACAAAACCTTTTCTCAGGATATCGCAGACTTGGAGGGCTTTGATGCTACATGGCCCCCACAGCTGCTATACGCGCATATTGCTAGGAACCTCATGTTTGCCATTTCAACTCAGATCTCCATCAATGCGCTGGCTCTTGCTCTGCGTAAGCCTTCGGTGATTCAAGCCGCCACAGAAGCCGCGCCTGCTGACCCTGGGGGTCGTTTACCTGCAACCGACGTGCTCTGTGCCGCGAATTTCCACCTATCTTGCGAAATAGTGGACGTCATGAAAAGAGTGGACAGATTCCGACCCATAGGTACAATGATCTTCCCTCAAGCGCTCGTTGCAGCTTACATTGGCCTGGCGGGTCCCAGGTACTTTAATTGCCAACTGTCAGAAACATTGTTGTCTCGAAATTGCAGAGATCTGGGCAAATACACTGATCTGGAGAGTATGATGCTTCAAATCCGAAATGCCATCATACGATATGCTTTGGATTTTGAAAGCAACGCCAAAGTTGGAGAATGGTTGGAGGTTGCAAGGATAAGAGGTAAAAGAATTCAAGAAAAGTTGACGGCGTTGGATTGGAAGGCACGTTATCTTTGCTTACAAGAGTCAAGCCCCGACGCGTGCTTCTCAGTGTACTAAAAGCTTTTGACAATTTGACGACGGAAGCAAGCAACAGCAACGACCTAATGACAAATTTCATTTGCGTTCAAGTGACTTCGTGGCGAAAAACATAAGAAAAATATCCTAACACAGCGAAGTAGCGACAGGCCTAGGTATGTGTCGAAATATTCACCGGGACCAGAATATCTGAGAGAAGATACATTCATACTCAAGCTGACTTCAGGTCTATATACGTGGCTTGAATTATTATCCACAGCATGCCTTCTCGAACAACGGGAAAACACGATATGAGCTTGAAGTCGATGGGACCTACGATAATGGGGTGTCTTGGCCACGAGAGAATATTGAGGCGGACTTAGCGGGTAGAGGAAAGTCACAACCCACTTTGGGCGTGTTCGAGCGGAGTGCGGGACCGAAAGTCACCAAGTATCGCGGCTTCGGTGCAAGCCTCCGGAGGTGGTAAATGCCACGTTCACGGGGGCTTGATCCTTTTGGTGATAATTTTGTGAACACAAACCGTCCACACGCGAGCTCCTCACCTTTCTTTTGAGAGCTTGCTCATACACCGAGTTTCTGGCTCTGCCATTCTTCCTCTATTATTTTGCTACACAATCTTTTGTCGGTTTTCCTTGCACCCCCATTCTTCCGATTGCCCGAGATGTTCTCGCTGGTCTGCCTGCTGGCAGCATGGCTCAGCGTGAGCTTCGGCGTCCTTGCTGCTTCGAGCGATGACAATGTTAGAGCAATTCCGGTATGAGAGGCGCTGCTGGAATCAAAACGCCTTTCCATGCTGACACATCGCAGCTTCGAACGCATAGTCTCTCAGTGGTACGGTTCAGACGGTGGAAGCAAAGAGTGAAGATGGCATACTGAAATTGGACACACAGCCGTATCTCGACTCCGATATGCAAAGTCGATTTTGGGACTATGGTGGGGACACTGTCATTAGGGCCGACAAGTAGGACACCCTTCATTGGGAACTTTGACACCACGTTGCTTATATTTGCCTCCAGATATATTCGATTGGCTGGTGACTTTCAGTCAAGAGCTGGCTGGCTCTTTTCGAAGATCCCTTTGACCGCAACCAACTGGGAGGTGAGTTCCAACTTGGCACATGGTCGCAGAACGCATAACCAACGCGGCACAGATCGAGTTCGAGTTCAAGATTCATGGAAGTGGCAGCCTCCACGGTGATGGCATGGCTCTATGGATCACCAAACAGCGGGGACAGCAGGGCGACGTCTTCGGGCATACGGATCGATTCGAGGGTCTTGGCATCTTCTTCGACACATACAGAAACAATAGGCCGGGGACGGTATTTCCCTATGTCATGGCAATGGTTGGCGATGGACAGACGAGCTACAACAAGGATAACGATGGAAAGGATGCGGAGCTGGCAGGATGTTCGGTAGGTTGCGACGACAATATTCGAGCTGGACGATAGCAGACTAATTCCATGGGAAGGCACGGCAGATTCGCGGGGCCAACATTCCTACCAAGGGTCGCCTCACGTTCTATCAAGACAAGTCGTTGAAGCTCGAGCTGCAGTACAAGTCGGAGGACAAGTGGGAGCTTTGCTTCGATGTGCAGGAACAGGTCAAGATTCCGAGCGTTGCCTACCTCGGCTTCAGTGCCGAAACTGGACAACTGACGGACAACTTTGACATTGTCGAGGTGACGACCAAGAACCTCTACACAACGCAGAATGCAGACCCCAAGAGCAAGGCTGGCAAGCCCAACAAGCCGGGTCGCAACAGGTCGAACCCGAGAGTCGAGTCCGAAGGTGGGAGCTGGTCGTGGTTCTTGTTTAAGGTGGTGCTGTTCGTCATCGTCTGCGGTGGCGCCTATGTTGGTTTCACCGTGTACAGGACGCAAAAGCGAGGCAGCAGGTTCGATTGATGAATCACATCAGTCAGGCCAGAGATTTATTTTAGCTATGTTTGAATTGAACAAAGTCCCTTTTCTTCTTTGAACAGAGAACTCAATTCAACTCATCTCGCCACCGGCTAGCGTTGATGCACATATAATGTGTGATTTCCAACAACTGAATTACAAAATTAACGAGACCGACTGAATCTTCTGCGTTACAAAACGTAGAATGTGAAAGTCGTAGACAACGACATCTCTACTCGAGCTTGAATTTCTTAATCTCCAGATCATGTTGCAGAGCTGTTGGAAAAATCTCGTGCGAACAGATGCAGCCGAGGAATGACTTCAAAAGATCTCGTGTGCACGACTGCCACAAACAGAAGTTTCAGGCCGAAAGCCATGGTGGCATCAAGCACTACTGGCATCCAGTTTCAGCGGAGACCCCGTGGAAAGCGTCGCGGAGTCGCCGGCTGCTCCGTTCCTACCTAGGTACTGTACGGACAGCAGAGGGAGGAGAACCTACCCCGGCAGGCGGTTGGGTGGTATCTCCCGCGAGGAAAGCACCGTTATGCAGATCCTGCGCAGGGAGGACGCGCGCGGGTGTCTGCTAATACGAACCAAGCCCCAGCACCCCCTCTCCCAGATCTGCGAGCTACTGGACGGCAATTGTGAAGGTTTCAAGCGTCTTCCCGCGCGCGTTCCGTGCATGAGCAGACGGCCATTTCTGACAGATATGCTGGGCTTGATTCAGGCACTTTCCGCCTCACGGCCGTATCGT
This sequence comes from Erythroxylum anguifugum, assembly GCA_027478595.1. NCBI lineage: Eukaryota > Viridiplantae > Streptophyta > Magnoliopsida > Malpighiales > Erythroxylaceae > Erythroxylum > Erythroxylum anguifugum. Next base: position 127,098 of record JANIPN010150969.1, read on the forward strand.
GTTCAGATCTCTGCATAAGGTAGGAGAGGTCAATTGATCTCTCTAGAGAATTTCATCCTTCCATACTCTGGTGTGTAGCGACACAAATGGTACATAAGGTGTGCAAATCTGCCTCTTTTCAGCTCTTTGGATCCCGTCTCTGCGTAATTAGTCTCCAACAGCGCATCTAGCTGTCTCAAAAACAATCACCACCTCGAGTCTCTATTTTCTAGGGACTTGGACAACACCCGATCGGCACTGACCACCGTGTCTATCGTTTCGACCTCCACGCAATTCCTTGCAAGATGGCTATCGATAAACTCAGACCGCACAACGACCCTCGATTCACTCATGAGTACGCCACGCTGAACGGGCGGAGGTACCATTATCTGCTGGCACTGCCTCCAGGTGGCAAGTTCACGCGCACCGTCTTCCTGATTCATGGATGGCCGGACCTGTCCTTTGGTTGGCGATATCAAGTGCCGCTGTTCCTGAGCATGGGCTGCCGTGTAGTGTGCCCTGACAACATGGGGTAAGTCTCGGCATGTTCTCGTTTTATGCCTTCTGATCCTGTATTTTCATTCCTGCTGCTCGAGGGACTGGAGAATGAGAGACGTAGAGAACAATTTCCAGGTGTAAAGGGAAAGACTTTCAAAGCGTTCCAGACGCTAACAGTTCATCCACAGATTCGGCCGAACAGAAGCTCCCCATGTCCCATCGGAAGCGCAGAACTTATACGGCCTCAAACGCTGCGCCGACGACATCGCGGAGCTCGCCAAGCAGCTCAACGCCGGGCGAATCATCCTTGGTGGACACGACTGGGGCGGCGCGGTCGTCTACCGAGTCTGCCTCTGGCATCCCGAACTCGTCTCGCACCTCTTCGTCGTCTGCACGCCCTACCTGCCTCCTCGCCCGGCCAGCGTGCCGTACACGCCTCTTCGCGACCTTGTCTCAACCAAACTGCCTTTCTGGGCCTACCAGCTGCATCTGGGTAGTGGCGAGGTCCAGCAACGCGTAAATACCCGCTCGCACCTGACCGACTTCATCAGCGGCCTGTTCGGAGGCAAGGGCAAGAACGGCGAGCTCATCTTCGACGCTTACAAGGGCGTGTTATTCGAGAACCTCGGCAAGATTGGGCCCTCGCCGCTCATGGACAAGGCCGAGACCGAGTACTATGTGGAGGAGTACTATCGCAACGGGCTCGACGGCACGCTGAACTGGTACAAGACGCACCAGACGAACTACGAGGACGAGCTGAGTTTGAAGAAGGCGACGGGAAGTGAGCTTGGCCGCATCGAGATTCCTGTGCTATTCATCCAGGCAAGTGGTGATGTTGCCCTGCCGCCTGCTCTGTCTGAGGGCATGGAGGATTTCATCCCGAAGCTGCAGAGGCATGAGGTGAAGGGTACGCATTGGGTGCTCTGGCAGCAGCCGGAGAGGTGCAATGAGCTCATCAAAAGTTGGCTGAACGAGAATGCTGCGGTGCCGGCTTCGAGTCACCTTTAGTTACGAAATTTTGGCTGGGCATTTCAAACTATTTTTCACGACGTATATGTATATAGCGATGACTTCTTTACAGGTGACAGTTAAATTAGTGGAACTCCGTCTCTTTTCCTTTTCACTACTTGAAATCTTTTCACGACTTTAAGTTATCGATGCTCCTTGTCATATTGAATTCATCAATGAAATTTTTGTAGTTTTCATCCAGGACTTGAAAGTCTACCTGACAGTCAAGGACTGAGTTTGCTTGGGTGAATGAGTCAGTTTGATTACTCAACCCCACAATCAAACAAGATCGTTTCTGCGACGGCGCTGTCGCAGCAGATTTATTTTGATGCTTCATCCAGTTCATTACCATTCCCGAAAATGTCCCTCGAAACGAAAGTGCTGATCTCTCTTCGTCTTTAGAGACCCTGGCTGTCAGTGAAGCCACAGAGATCATTAGTTCCACGCCGTAACCCAAGAAAAGACAAGTTCATATGCGCCCAGAAGCTTTCAAAGAAATCAGGTCCGGTGTCATGCAAGCCTATGACGCCGAGTGGGTTAGCCTAGGGTCTTCCAGGGCCGACAGGGTTTTCATATGAACCGCGAGCTTACCTCTCAATCAAGTGAACACCGCTGTCCGTGTCCACAACACTCGACATCTGACCGGGCTGAAGGGCGAATGCAGCCTCCTCAAATGGCTTTTGCATGTCTCCCCTGCCAAAGAAACCCAGGTCTCCGCCCTTGCGCGCGCTGGGACAATCGCTCTCTGTCCGTGCAAGATCACCGAGTGTCGTCTCGCCGTCGCGGATCCTCTTCTCAAACCCTTTGAGCTTGTCAATCGCCTCTTCCTTGGTCCGTGTGATCTCGGCCTCCCGCCAGCTGGACGGGCGGCGGCTGCCTCGGTGCTTGATCAGCAAATGCGCAGTCCTGATCTTGCCCTCGCCGGACCCGCTCGCAGACTTTGGCGCTGCCGACGAGAAATTGTCCGCCATGAAGCGTGAGAGGGCATCCTTGTCGGTTCCCTCTGGCGGCTCCCAGCTTGAAGTCGTGCTCGCAGGAGAAAAGTAGTAGGGGATGCCCCTCGAGCTGGACATTCGAACCTCCCACCCAGGCGGGAGTCCATTATTGTGCTGCTGAGACTGCATATGAGAGTTAGGACCGAATTTCGTGAGCACCGAGGTATCGAGACGCGCTGTGAACCCCATTTTTGGTCTTGCCAAGGAAAGGAATGACTGAATTGCACTTTGGCGTCTGACGGCTTCGTACAGCAAGCCACGACACAGTAAAATGAGCACCGCAGCAACGAGGGAAACGCCGAGCACGAGTGATAGGAAAATTATCGAAGAATTGACGACAAAAGGAAAAACCCTTACCATGGTGGTGGATGCTCTGATCCAAGCGGGGAGAAACAAGCTCTTATATCTCAGTGTGTCCAGAAGCACGCCTCACTCTAGCCGCGTGTACAGCTAGCTAGTTGGAAGGAGCCGTCTGGTGGCAAAGGACGAACACGGTAAAATTACAGGCGTGGTGGTTAGCCAGACCGTGTCCGAGGTGGGAACGCGAGGCTGTCACGATCGGAGAGAAATAACCTATGTGTGACTCGTGTTATGTCTGCTTAGATGCAGAAGGGGAGGGGGGTGTGCGTGTGTGTTCCAGATTGGCAGGTGGCACACTGTTTGTCACTCGCTGCTTTGTTGTGCGTCGAGAGAGAGAGTAAAAAACAATATGACTGCACCGAGTCTCTTGGTTTTGTGTGAGTAAGCGAGAGGAGAGACCGTACATGAGGGGGTGAGGATACGCACGCAGTGGCGGGCCTGCAAACCGCCCAAATTCGTGTTAGAGCTATTGAAGCTAGCAGCAAGCTCTTTTCCCCGTGCTGCCGCAACCCTTCTAGCGGCGTGCCTGATTGCCAGATTCACAGGAGGTTCAAGTCGTATGACGGTGGGCCAACCTGGATCTCACCTGCGCAGGCGATGCCTCCCAAGGATGCACGTCTCTGCGGTCGACCTCGTATTCGGCGTGCCTACTATCGCGCAATCACACCTCAGAACTGTCTGGCTCGAGCCTGTCGAGCCTGTCTGTAAGCGAGAGGAACAGTGTTTGGTGGGGCAAAGGAAGTTTTCGGGTGGGCTCGCGCAGAATTGCTGGCACGAGTCGATGCAGTGTTGAGGGGAAGGGAGGGTTTGGTGGGCCTCGTAAGGCGCGGGACGAGGCGCCCGGCCGTCGAGACGCGAAACGACGACCTGAGTGGGGGCCCCGGGGGAGTTCCCGCTGTGTCAGTGTATAACTTGGCGAGGAACGCAGCACGGCACAAATTTAGAGAAAAATCTCTGCCAAGTTGAGCCCCCGCTATCTCCAGGCCATTCGCTTTGCCTGTGAAGGAACAGCAGGGACTAGCGGCTGTCGATCACTCATGTTTGCTGTCAGACAAACAATTCTACCAATCAGGAATGCGGCAACTAGAGAGAAACGAGTATTGCATGTTTCTGACGACGATACAGGCCTTCTGCCTGCGGCGATCTGGGAAAATCTTTTCGTGAATGCCTCGTCTTCGACTCCGAGTCGATGGTGGCTTGGGTGTAGTTCGAACTCCTGAGGCTCAGCCATTAATAGTACGCTGATGCCTGGGCTAATGGTGTGGCGACCCGAGGGAGGGAGGCGCAGGGAAGAGCACCCGTCTGGTGAGTCTAAAAGCACACGCAATATTTAGATGTTGAGCCTTAGGCAGTCAACAAGCAGGCCTGACCGTGCCAACATGCTTTGTTTCGCGCCTAACATAATACTATTGCTAGTTTTGTGGCTTGATGAGGCTGCTCACAACTGTAAAACCGTAAGAACGTGGATGTTCGAACGTTGCACGGACCTGCGGAGCTAAACTGCATGGTACACTTGGATACGTACCTTGCTCCAGTTTTTCGGGGATCTTCTGATGGGCGTAAGTGGCGGCGCGTTCTTCTCAATAAATGCCTGCAGCTTGAAGAACGCTCTGAATGCATTACATTGGTTCTGTACGTCACGATTGACTCGACTATTAAGCAAGTTCATGTCCGCACCGGAACAAGAACAATTGTCACCCTTTGCAGGATGGTTCTTGACCTTGATGCGAAAGCCAAGTGCCTTCGTCAGGAAACAAATGAAGATATCTGTTCAGTCGATCGAGCTGAAATCAGAAGGCGTCCCCACTGGGGTCCTTGTATCGAAGTCTCCCACACTGCACCGATTATATTGTACAACTGATCGGTTGGCGTACTTATGGAAAGAGAATGTGTACCCCTCTTCAGCAATCGATAAATTATTGGCACATATTCGTATCACCTTACAAGATCAGTATGTGATCGGTTAGGACCCGGGTCTTAGTGCAGGAGGCATGAAGTAAGCAAGCACACACTACTTCATCCTGACGTGTAACGCTTCAGCCTCGCATCGCAAGACTAGGTATAGAGAGGGAGAGTTACGAGACGAACCTTCTCGCTAAAGCTACACATGTCTTCTGCATGGCCTTCTGCTCGGCCTTCTGACGGCCGTGCATGCTCGCGCCCATCTTTCCTGCTCTTTCTTGTTCTTCCCTCCCATCTGTCATTTGCTCTATTAACTTTGGTACCAGTATCACACCTTTCAAACAATGAGAATGAGGTTATGAAACTTAGCATTGTCCCTGCATACACTCTCACATAGTCATGAACGTCCGCTGCTGTTGTCTATCACTGCTATAGAAATCCCGCAGCAAGTCGTATCGATGGCAACTTCTATCCTGTTACTGGCACCTATTGCTATCTTATCCGGCTTTTTCATATACACGCTGTACAGCTTGAAGCTGAACTATGACATTGCACGGGAGACTGGCTTGCCTGTCGTCCCCCTCCCATTTGATAGTATGAACCCGCTTTGGATAACCATCGACAGAAGAGTCACATCAATCATTCGGGCTATCCCGTTCTGTGCCGGTACCTTCACTAGGTGTAACTGGCGAGGATGGGAGATCAAAGACCGCTATCGACTTCACCAAGAGCTCGGAGATGCGTTCTTTTTCGTCACTCCGAGCAAGATTTACCTTCAACTGTGTGATGATGCTGCAGTGACGGAGCTTTTCTCACGCAGGTTCGACTTTGACCGGCCTCCGGAGGCCGCGGGTACGTCCAACCTGCCTCTCCTTACATAACTCCTTATAGCTCAGACTTCTAACCTCGTATCAGCAATGCTGAATGTCTTCGGCCCCAATATCGGTACGGTGAGTGAATTCTAGAGGAAGGAATACACCGAATAGGCTTCGTTGATTCTCCTCAATGATGAGGACTGACTGAAGGTGCCAAAAGACGCAGGGAAAACAGTGGCAAGCTCACAGAAAGGCCACGGCATCATACTTCAACGAGCACCTCTATAAGATCGTTTGGTCAGAAAGTATCAAACAAGCAGCTGGATTGATCAAATATTGGACTTCACTCCCTTCTGTCACTTCCGTGTCAGACGATACTCGCACTGTCTCACTTCATATCATGTCGGATGCAGTCTTTGGAAAGTCGTATGAGTTTCGCCCATCGCATGATAAGACGATCTTCACCGATAAACAGGGGTCTGCCAGTTACAGCGCTGCTCTCCGGATTATACTCGATAGATGTGTCCCTCTGTTAGTCCTAGGTCAGAAACATCTGGGCAAATGGTGGCTTCCGAAAAGCTTTAAGGAGCTTCACCAAGCTACTCTCGTGTTCCAGCAGCATATGACCTCAGCATATGAAAAAGAGAAGGCAGCCATGGAACGCGGCGACAAAGAGCGGCATACATTGCTGACTGCGCTTGTCCGTTCTTCTCGTGGTAAGGTTGACTCGATAGCTAATACCCTGACCGAGGCTGAAATTTATGGAAATATCTTTGTCTACAACTTTGCTGGTCATGACGCGACTGCGAACACCTTGGCTTTCGGTGTTTTCCTTCTTGCTTCTCGGCCTGAAGTTCAGGAGTGGATCGCAGAGGAGATTGATTCGGTCTTGGACGGTATTGAACCTGAATCTGAATCTTCAGCGTATGAGGCAGTGTTCCATCGATTGAAGCGCTGTTTGGCAGTAACAGTAAGTGATGTCAGCTCAGCTTCAGACTGAACCAAAATTGGTCGATTTCACTAATAAGGGACCAATACAGTACGAGACTGTCCGTCTCTATACCGCCGTTGCAATCTCCAAGTCAGTTGGAGATCAGCCTCAACCATTGAATATTAATGGCAAGACGATCATGATTCCACGCAACACAATGGTCATCCCAAACTACTCGGCTCTACATACGCATCCTCGTTATTGGGGCACGGATTCGCTGAGGTTCAAACCATCCCGGTGGATTGAAACAACTCCCACGTATGAGCACCCTGGGACTAGCACTGCGAGGTCAAGACTCGACGCGGAGAAGTTTAAGGAACCAGGAAAGAGCAACGGCTCATTCGTTGGCTGGTCGGGCGGCGTTCGCTCATGTCCTGGGCGTAAATTTTCTCAGGTAGAATTTGTCGGTGTACTGGTCGGTCTTTTTCGAAGGTTCAAGGTCAAGCCAGCACTCATGCCAGGTGAGACGGACGACACAGCAAGAGTGCGCTTCGAGAAACAAATACGAGACGATGTCGGTCACCGACTCTTGCTGCAGGTTTTGCACCCCGAGAAAGCTGTTGTTCAGTGGGAAGCACGCCAATGACCGATACCTGAAAGGCGGGCACCTCAAACACATAGGTGAAGCATCATTTGAGTTTGAGCTAGCATGAATTGCAAACTTGTGTGATTAACTGACAGTATAGACGTATTCAAAGCCCTGGTACGCTGACATCTTCGCCAACCTGGCTGCGGCCAAGTTGTATGTCGCCACGATTACAGCTCTATCATAGCTGTCAGAAAGATCTCATGTTGGATAACACCGAAGCGTTTACTCTCAGACCGACTTCCTATCCTCAGTTCCTCGTTTCAGCGTTTGTGCACTGGTCCATTCCTGGACCAAGCCTTTGTAGTCCTGCAGTGTGTAGCAGCTCGTGAACAGCTCTGCAAAAATATTGCCTCGGCGCCAACTTCGTAACCCCAAATCTCTGAGCAACAGATCGTAGTACGGAAACGAGTCCATCAGCATGTCTGCCAGCTTACCTTGCATGCCCATCGGTCGATGCCAGAACCCAAACCTGCTCCACATGGCAGCCTCATACATGACCTTCTCTTCGGACTCCGGCTTCACATCGAGGCGATCGAAGAGGTAGGCATATGTCCAGAGCGAAGACAGCTCAATCTTGATGGTGGTCTGGTAGGCAGTCATATTGCAGAGGAAAGCCAGAGAGCGGTGGTCGCTCACGACTTGACTTGGCGGCGCGATGAAGCGCCACAGTCGCCACGGTGTATGACCAGGCTGCCTCTCAAGTGACTTCGGGGCGTCCATGAGTTCGGGGAAACGCTGCAGAAGATCGATGTCGGCCTTGAGATCGGATGCCGGAAGTACCTCGTCTTGATTCGAAGGGATAGGAATGCCCCAGCCCAGGCGGTTTTCTGGTGGCTCTATCGAGAAACTAGGCTCATAGCGATATCCAGTAGCGCAAATGATGGCGTCCGTAAAGATGGTTTTCAAAAGATCTTCTCCGCTCTCTTTGATTGTAAGTCCTTCGGCATGGAGACGAATCATCTCTCCTTTCACGATTTCAATTTGTTCGTCCTCTATCATGTCGTAGAAGTCGTCTTCGAACGTCAGTGAGGAAGCTTGCGTGCCATACCACTGCAACGATGCTGCTGGAGCAAGACTCAACGTCTTCTGAGAAGCGAGGATGCCGGACTGTTCGGCCACAAGGAGGCCAAATCTCGAGAAGAATGTTCGCGTTAGCCAGCGTCCGATGGATGTTCGATGAAGGAGAGCTCGAATCCAGCTGAAGCCGTCGCCATCGCTCCAAGGGCAGGCGCCAAACCAGGAGAGCTGACGCGACATGAGCATATTCTCCAGCCATATACTTGAACCATTTAGCCTCAGGTGTGACTTTGCCATAGGCATCCCACCACGACCGCTCTGGCGCATGAACCATGTCACTTGCTTTCCAGCTTTGTGGAACATGTATACCGCATCGTGGGCAGACTTGCTCCCACCAATGACAGTGACGTGCTTCACCGAAGAATCCTGAGAAATCTCCAAGCCTTGGCTGCCGAGTGTCTCTGTATGTATGATAGGAAATTTTGAGGATCGTGACTCAGCCAGTAGAGGCGGTACCAGAGGTTGGGATGCATGCCCAGTGGCCACAACAAGTTTGGAACAGGTGATCTGACCCGGAGTAATATTGGAGTTGAATTGGAGCACCCAGCTCTTCTCGCGGTGATCCTTCTGCTGAATAGCTCGAGTGACCTTGGTATTGAGTCTGACCAGCTGAGTTAAGCCAAACTGATCTGCGTACTTCTTGACGTACGCGTTGAAGCTTTCACCGGTCAAAACTCCTCGTTCCTCGACACCAACATCAGCCTGTGTAATAGGAAAGTCCGAAAATTCGTAGAAGCCTTGGAGATTATTTGCTCTTAACGTGGGGTAGATCTGCTCATCGGCCCAGACACCGCCAATACTCTTCTTATCATCCACGATAAGAATGTTGAGCGTGGGATCGATCTGAAGAAAGGTATGAGCACAGCATAGGCCGTGAATACCAGCCCCGATGATCACGACATCGTATTGTGTTGCACTAAAAGACATTTTGAGAGTAACAGTTGCACGCGAGAATTTCAGATCGATACAGTGATCAGACGTAGAAGATATTGGAAATATGGAGGACGCATGCGACGCTCTTAAGTGCGGCTCAGATTTCACCAAAAGTTTGAGCAGATCACTCACTCCGTATAAACATCAGACTTATTCGGCTGAGACAACTTTAAGGCAAAACTCTTTAACTCTGAGGGAGGAAGGACGGCAGGGCATGAGGTATCGAGAGGCCGACCAGGGCCGGGTATTGCTTTCATGCATGTGTTCTTGGTAACGACAACAATGGCCAAGTGACCGATTGGAAGTAAGTCAGGACAACGGCGACATCATTTCAATGATTGTCTTGCACTGATTCGCTCCCAGCTTACATTCGCTGCCCTTCATAGCGACCTATCTCGCGACCTGTGTTATGTAATACTGCATGCCACCTATGTGGCTCTTGTCTGGCGCCAATGATGTTCTGCTGTACGGCACTTGGTCACATCAAAGAAGGCCGACAGGGCTTCACCCGGGTAGGTCGACCGTGGTAACAGTAGAGACCTCGCAAGGCTCCGCAGTTATATGGAAGACATTTTCAAGTCAGGAAGTGTGAAATTTTGTTAGTAGGTGGTGCTAAGGGGCTCAAAGCCATGCCGCCGCCCTGAGCAGTAGGCAAGCAGCAAGCCCTTCATCCAGTGTTGGATTGCATACCTCAGTGGCAAGGGTGGGCAACACCTATCTGACAAAATAAGATAAGTCTTGATATCACATGCCTTTTGTCTGGCTGATCAACATAAATCCCTCTTTAAAAAGGTGATGGAGAGTGTCAAGATGTGTGCCTGTGTGCACTGTAGAACATGGTCAGGACAAATGAGAGACTGTTGACACAATCTGAACTAGGTCTGTAAGGTCATAACCCTCCACTACGGTCACGTGGGCCAATCAACCGACAACAGCAATGATGTCTGGCGCGTGATTTGGAATGCGTCCGCTACTCTGCAGCAAGAGCAGCAATCTTCATAGTGATCTGTTCAACTCGATGTTTATCTTGATGGTGGTTATAGACTTTGACCACAAGTTGACAGTTAACCTGTGCAGAAGTTTCTGTTGTGATCCCGCGGCTTAGAAGCTTCGCGACAGGCTGCAGCCATCGGGGATTCGCCTTTCTACAGCAGTGTCAAGCGGCAGTCAGTTCCACGGGACGGGCTTGATCTGTCATACCCGCGCACTCATACCCGCGCACTCAGACGTGCCGCTCATATCAAAGAAAACGGCTCGCCACTCCGCCTTGCACGCGTGCCTTTTCCTTCATTCACCTCACTTCTGTCACAAACCGTTCAAAGAGACATTTCCAGCTCAACAAAGACCATCCTCATCGACACTCCCCAGCACATCTTTGCGAAATTACGAAGACCAAATGTCATCTCCCGACGACTCCACAAATGGGGACGCCCAACCTGCCATTGAGCAGGTCACTTTTCGCTTCTGTCGCAACTGGTACGTTTGACCTGTTCAAAAATTTTCCGACAGTGCCTTTCGCTGACTTTCTCACAGCTCAAATTTGCTCTATCCAAAGGAGGACCGTGAGAGCCGCAAATTGATCTACAAGTGCCAGACCTGCATTTACCACGAGGACGCGACGTCCATGTGTGTTCACCGACGACACCTCGAGGCAACCGTGTCCGAGACAGCTGGTATCACGCACGAGTTCACGACAGACCCGACTGTGGGTGACGCCGATTCATTCTCCTTGAGCGTGATAGACTCATCTTCCCTTCCCTCACTTAATGCAGAATCTGCAGACACGTGCATGTGTACCCTCTGTGGTCAAGAGCTTGCGTGTGCCGGTTGTGAAGAAGAGCTAGAGAGTGAGAAGAGGAAGCTGCCGGGCGTGAGCATCCAGGAGGATGCAAAGACAAATCTCTTGCTGCGGACGGGCATACGAGAGTTGAAGATTGATGAAGACTACGACATGGAGACAGAAGCATGTTAAGGGCTCACTTGTCCCAGAACCTTGCACGGCTGCATGCTGCAACCTCACGCTATGCCTTTGTTTTCTTCCAAAAAGCTTTTTTGTTGAGTTCACCAGAGGCTAACTTGGGTTTTGCTTTGTTGCAGCTGCCACGTTCTGATCGAGTCTGTCCTTCCTGCGGCGAGGCTGAAAACGTGAACTTCCAGCCGATGCAGCGAAGTGAAGACACTGGCATGGTACGTTGAGTCCGGTCTCTTTATGACCCAAGCAGGCATCTAACTTTCCGCAGAAATCTATTTACGTTTGTTGCAATTGCGGCAAGATCTTCGATCAGAAGTCTTCCAAAGCCTCCAAGTGAGGTGCGAATCACGAATTTACGAACCGACGGCTTTCCGACAACGAGAAGCCTTGTCATACTACAGGCGTTCTTGGTAACCAGAAGGAATTTTTGTTTGCATTAAGATAGACACAATCACTTGTACAGAGCGTATGATACCCTTTGGCTCATCTTACACAAGGAAGGAGAGAAATCAATGTGGGAGGAAGCGTGAATGAAGCGCTTGTTATCGATTATCGGACTAGCTGCGTCGAATGAGTTAGCGAGCTCAGCGAGCTCAGCGAGCTTGAGTGCTGAAATTTATTTCCCTTCTTTGCCCAAGAAAAACATGGTGTATAAGTACAATAGTGACGCCCATCAGACTCTTTCTCATCTGTTCCTCTCATTGTGTAATGTACAGTAGTAGCTTTGGCAATAGTGGTGATGGTGATGGTAGTGTTGGTAATATAACCCTCGTAGAACGCCATATTCATGACTCTTTCCATCATTTTCCTTCAATGTAGTCTTTCCCTCAAAACAGCCCTCTTTCTTCCCACTCTCCCAATACCATCGTAGAAAAGAATCACCCGTCTCCCCGCCCACACACGCATCTCACACATGCATCGGCGCCAAAGACAGAATCTTAGACCACTTCTTCTCCCTGAGCTCCTTGCCCACGACGCTCAGCACGCGCGAGCCGATGGGCTCGCCCGCCTTGTTGATGAGCACGCACGCGTTGTCGTCGAACCGCACCACGTGCCCGTCCTTGCGCTGGTACTTCTTGGCCGTCCGCACCACGATTGCATGCCTGATGTCGCCCCTTCGCACCTTCTGCGATGACCCGGACTGGTTGTGGCTCTCGGTGAAGTTTCGCTGTTTCTGGACGACGACGATGATTCGGTCTCCTGCAAGTTGGCGATGTGAGCTGGATGATGAAGAGAGGAAGAGAGGAGGGATGGGGAGAGGAAGGAGGCGCTTACCGATCTTTGCGTGTCGCTTCATTCGGAGGTTCGCGACGCATTCGACGATGGAGGCGCCCGAGTTGTCGATGCAGTTGAGCATCGTCTGTGGCGGACGGGTGGGTTAGCAAGACAAAAACGGAGGCTGGGTTGCTGGTACTGGGCGGTGGTGTGATATGTGTATATGTACTTACCTTGAGCTGAATCATCTTGAAGAGTCGTGTCTCGCGACCGTAGTCTTCAAGGCCTGCTCAAATGTATACGCTTTTGTGTTCAAGATTCTGTATCGTGCCTGGCTCCAGAGCACGGCAGATCCTGAACTGGGATTTTCCGGTTCGGGACTAGTACGCCGATGCTGGGCCGAGCCGCTCGCTGTACTCTGCTAATGAGACTAATCCCCTTTCGCCCATGACAAGCTGAAAATTGGATCGAGTCTTCCTGTTTCAAATACTAAGCTATGATGTCGTGTCAAGGACTACATGAGCAATAAGGGACTGAGAGGCAGTACGGAACAATCTGATAATATGGCACTCCGGTGTGTCTTGCTGCATCAAGTACCAAAATCCTTTCTAACTCTTGGAACCAACATTTGTATGCCTTGCTTCTTCTGAGATGATTCATATCTTGGCCCTGCCTGCAATAATTCCATCCCAATCTCGTCTCTCAAACGGCACGTACGCATCTGCCGTCGGAGCCAGCCAGAAGATACTGTCGTTCGTGCCATGCGTCACCTTCGTCCCAATCTTGTCCGGATCAGCTCCCTCTTCGCGTAGCAGAACCTTATTCTGCTTGTTATTGTGCGTACTCATAGCCTGCGCGTCTGCGTTGATGACCCTGATGAATACTGGCACTGCGTATCGAGGAAGCTTCTCCCGGAGGTATGCTGCTAGACCCTTCCAGTCGAAGGAGTCCGCCGGAATCCCCACATCGAGGACGATGGCTGCACAGCCGGTGCGACCTTCGTTGCCAGGCACCTGCACGCCATAGACATTGGCTTCTCCCAGACCAGGGTATGTGCCCATGACTTCCTGAACTTCGGCTGTGGATACATTTTCACCCTTCCAGCGGAAGGTGTCGCCCAAACGATCGAGAAAGTACCAGAATCCATCGCTGTCGCGCCTCAACGCATCACCCGGTCGGTAAAAGAGATCGCCCTTCTCGAACACATCGCTCGTATACTTCCGTTTCGTGCCTTCGGTGTTGTTCCAGTAGCCCTGCCAGGAGAAGTCGTCGGTTATCCTAACTATTATCTCGCCGCCCTCGTCGTAAGAAACTCGCTTGGCGAAGCCTGTCACAGGGTCACGCCACATGTCGTTCGTCTCTGGGTCAATTTTAACAGGGATATACGTGTTACGGGTGGACCATCGCCCAAGTAGCCCCTGATGCCCGACAGTTTTATTGCCAAAGCCGGATCTTGAGTAGACATTCACAAAGAACATGCCTTCAGTACTCGAAAACAGCTCGTAGACCTCAGGCACACCGAACCGGTGCTGAAAACGCTCCCATACGTCAGGCCGCAGGCCGTTGCCATACATGATGCGGACTTTGTGGCCGCGATCCAGAGGTGATGTGGGGGCGGCAAGCAGGTAGCGAGCCGTCTCACCAACATAAGAAAAGCAGGTTGCTTCCGAGTCGTGGATGTCCCTCCAGAAGGATGAGGCGGAGAATTTGCGGCCGAGTGCACAGGTGATGCCCACGAGCATGGCTTCGATGCTCGTTATGAAGCCGGTGGCATGATACATTGGCATGCAATTATACCAGACATCACGAGTCTTTTCGGTGACCACCATGTACGTCTGATGAAGGAAGCGATAGGTGTCGGCGTATATGCGAAATGTAGGGAATGCAAAGGCTTTGGGAAGACCTGTCGTGCCTGAAGTGTAGATGAGGCATTGTGGAAAATCACCCGTCACGTTTTCTCTCGTCGAGTCAGGAGGTCTTGTATCTGGCATGGAGTCCAGGATATCCCGTTTCAAGTCATCGGTGAGAAAGAAACGCTTGATGTTCATATCGTCAAAGTCCTGCTTCCTTGCCTCAACTCTCGAAGTCAGCAGTTCTTCACCCTCGACGAGCATGATCTTCGCGCCCGAGATGCCAACGCAGTGCACCAGGCTTGCATCGGCTATGTTATAGTTGATCATGCCTGGGAAACAGCCGATGGACCACATGGCAAAACATAGGAAGACAAAGTCTGGCGTGTTAGGTGACATGAGAGCAACGCAGTCGCCTGGCTTGGCACCGACCGATAGCAGCCAGTTCGCATACTGGAGGCTGCGCTGATGGCCTTCAGCGAAGGTGAAGCAGCCGTTGCGTGACCACAGCATCCGAGCGTTAGGATACTTTTTGACTATGTCCTCGAAGAGATACCATGTTGATTGCCTCTTCCCTGCACCTGCAGTATACTCCTATCAGTAGTTTCTCTCTTGTCTCTCAAGGTACGACCGACGAGTCTCAGTCTCCACGGCGAACAGCACCTCGAAACAAGCAGAATCCGATGTACTTACCGGCTTGAGCAGCTCTCGCAAAACCCTTGTTGATGATCCTCTTGACTCTCAGCTCTCTACTGATGGAGTACTTCGCATCGATGTAGGCTGTAGCAGCAGCCACGCCAGCTATGCCTGCGAGCCCGGTAGCCACTGCACTCATACCTGTCAGTCTGAATAAGGAATTTGAAGCGTACAGGGTTGGGTTCGACTGACTCGGACCCATTCGAACTATTCGACCGGACGTTGTCTGGGCTGGTGAACAATAGCAGATAAGAGGCTGTTTGCTTTCGGTTTTCAATAAAGGGATTCAAGTGAATAGAAAGTCCAAACCTGAGTTCATGTAACGAGTGATAGTCTCAGCATAGACAATTGACAGGGAATTACATGGACAAGCACCTGGATTGATGATTTGGACAAACACCCAGACGAAGAGCTTGACGGAAGCGAGCTAGTATGTATGGGAGAAAGGAATGAATAAATGAGAAATTAGCGAAGGCTCGAGCACATTTGCTCCCATCTGCATAGTATTATGTGCTGAGTACAATGGTATTATGAATCGGGGCCACTTGAGATAGTCTTGAGCATGTTAGCACGGCTGGTAACATTGGTTGATTCGAATTGTTTGGGCGGAATGATGCAATTAGCAGGAGAAAGGGACTATTTCCCATCCTGTAAGCCGTCGATCAAGTCGGATCAACCCTATGCGGCCGATCACACGAGGAGCGTCGGAAAATATCATTCTGATCTGTCACACCAGTCTGCAGCTGCAGGGTTCCCAAGGAGTGGCATCCCCATCGTAAGACTCAAGGCTGAAGGCTGGCTTCACAGCTGAGCAGCGCACAGCCTACTTGAGTCGCCCTATCAAGATTAGTGCTGCATTGTTGCCCAGATTGTAAAAGTTCGTAGCAGGTCTATCTCCCATGTGCCACGGCATATAATTGTACACGTCCAATTTATCTACAACGGGTAGATTGCAGACGCACCTTTTCTGATATGAAGGGATGACATGCTGCTTCGCGTTGAGCGGAGCGCCCGCGGCTTGAAAGTTTAGCAGGGGCGCTAGCCGCACTCAACTGTGCAAAGCCTCATCCCACTGCACAAGACTCCACTGGGAGCCGCATGAATGCATCCGCCGGAGAGCAACTGATGGTGGAGAGGAGCACGCTCTGAATTGTGCGTCCCGGAGGTTGCTGACCTGCACCCGAAACCAAGATATTAGCAGGAATAATTAAGTTCACGAAGGACATGTTATTATTGTCTTTCAATTTTTGTGAGCATCACACTTTGTATGAAAATGAGTACTTTCATAGGAACTTCGGAAATGGGCGTTCTCTGACCGAGCTCACAGCCAGGAGACTCAGCTTTCTACTACCATAGACATCGTCAGCTCGAGTGCAGAGCCACGGTCTGCGCAGGAGAGGTATATTCCATGCACAAGAGGTACGAATAGCCGAGTGCTGGAGCTCATTGATCCCGTCCCACCTATACCCAGCATTTTTGCATCTGCTCACCCCAAGTTGTCCTATCGATTTCTCTTCTGTCTTGGAGAGGTCAATCGACTGGCGTGTTTCCACGCCGCGAGCATCAGGAGACACGTTCGAATGGGGTGGGCTACGCGGCACGCCATGTCTCTTCAAAGCTTGAAAGCGGTCAGGGAAAAACAAGCGCACTGTACAAATCGGCAACAGCTGCTTTGAACGAGTTGCGTTGCAATTTGCACGCACATTTAGGGATTAAACCAAAGGTTATTGGGCTTCTAGCGTGCATGGCTGTCACTTTCTGCTTATATTCTGGATCAATTACTATCCCTACAGTATGCATGCTTGACAGACTTCGCATTTGTGAGCCAGGCGTGAGTCGTATGATCTCTTCCGACATGCGAACCTTAATACATGCGTCTAATCGCAGACAAACATGGCTCAAGACACATCAAACTTTGGTTTGTCCACACCTTTGGGAGGACCGCTCGAAAGAAATTTCTCGGACGTTGGGTCGGAATGTGTCTGCAAGGCGACCTCGACACTACTTTCCAGGTCCACCCCCTTCTTCTCCAGCAAGTTGACCAAGTCATCAGACAAGCCCGTAAAGGTCTGGACAGGGAGTGTAACTTGACAGTTGGCACAACGGTCCACGTTCCAGCGGCTCAGGATAGCCTCTTTGCCGACCTCGATCAGGTCGTCATCTCCCTCTCCGGGCACACGGACATAAGTTCTGACGACGAAGGAACCTTTGATCTGAGCGCGGTTGATGCCGTGAGCCCTTATCACCTTGGCAGGCGCTTTTGTCGCATGCGAAGTCAAGGTGTCGGCCGAGCTGTACTGGTCCATCGTACCAACCCCGTATGTGTAGTGCAAGTCGTTTACAATGTCGGTAACGTCATCAGATGTGTACCAGGAGTCGGGAACATTCTTGTCTTTCCGGAAGGGATACAGCGGAGTTTGGAGAGTCAAGTTCGTGTACGGAGGAATGTTCGGCGTGGCATAGGCGCCGCTGTTTGACCCCGGATAATATTTGATGATCTCCAAGCTGCCTCTCTGAGTAGCCCCGTGCTTGAGCTGCCAGCGCCAGAAGATATAGTCGACGTAACAATGGTGCAAGAAGAAGATAGGATCCATACTAGCCGTTTCGTTCTCACCCATGTCGCCATTGGCGCCTTTGTATTCTTCGGGGTCAGCTTTGTAATTGCCCTTCTGGAAGAAGCCGCCGACGGCAAGATGGATCGAATTATGCGGACTCTCAAGAGCAATAACCAAGGGTTTACCACCTCTATTTTCTGGCTTATTGTATTCATCGGCAGATTGGGTGTTGGAGAACAAAGTGTAGTTGGGCGCGTTAAGGCAATCCACATAACGCTGCTTGACAGCGGATAAATCCTTGGGTAGTCGTGTTTTCTGATCATCGGGTTCGGGTATGATTTTGATGTCTCCCTTCAGCCAGTTCGAAATGTTACCATTGAGAATTCTGATGTTTTCATCTGAGTCGACGAATCGTGCGTTCCATTCAGCCGTGGCTTTCTTATCAGCATCGGTACCTACAAGCCCAGAGAAGGGAAAGCGACAAGTCTCGTAGTCTTTCGGCTTCGTTTGCAGGTCCTTCCCCGGTTCATCTTTGAGACCACGTTGAAGCTTGTATGAGTACAGCGGATTCGGGATGAGTTCGCCGTCGAGCTTGAACTTAGGCGATGTAAGGATTTTGGGAAGCGGCTTTGTCTCGTCGAAGCACTCGTCCCAAAAAGGGAGCGTGACGTCCTCGCAGCCAGGAATTCTTCGCATGGCATTTTCTAAGCGGAGTAGGTAGGCTCTGTGCCAGGTTGGAAAAAGTACGTTGGCATGATTGCAATAGCCTCCCCAGTACTGTGGCGGGACATAATCGGTCTTGTCGTGCTCGGGCCACTCGTGAGTGCGAAACGGCTCGCCGTGGAAGCCCGCGATGCAGAAAAAGGAGTCATCGTTGCTTGGATCAAGTTCTTGTATGCCTTTGAATGCACGAATGACGGTCTCGAGGGGGAGGGGTTCGTTGTTGTTGTATCGAGATTCCAGCTCCTGTATGGAGTGTCGGACTCGTTGTTTGGCCATGTCTGTATTCTGCTAACTGGACTGAAAAATTGTCAAAGAAAACTGAGGATGAAGATCAAGATAAACAAAAGAGAGGATTCCCAGAGGGACATCCGGAGACATATTTATAGATATTCAGCAACTACATACGTGTGAAACCGGGCACTGACAGTGAAGCGGGTGGCGATCTAGCAATCACGGGCAAGAGCAGGTGAAGGTCATGGAGAATGTGGCTCAAGCCACCAAATGCACATATGCAGCTGAAGTTTAGGGAACTTTATCTTCATGCGTGAGTAGAGTATCTACAATCGCCAAGATACGCCAAAGAAACAACATGCCTGATGCCCCGGTTTGGCGTGAGCTTTGAACACGGCACGTGCCTTTGACCCCGGCTCATGCATATTTGGCTGATCGGTGGCAGAGACTTGGGTGATACAACAAGCAGAGATACAGCGAGCTCATGAGGTGCATGAAGCTTGTTGCCAGCCACAGATCGGCTGCTAGATAAGAAGCATGATGGGAATTGAATCTGCCGTAATCTCACTTAGTGATCTGAGATGGCGTTTAGGGCCCCAAAGACTTCTTCAGCTCAGCAGTGACAACGCCACCGTGTGGAGAAACAAAGACTATCCCAATTTTGTTGAAAAGAAGCAGAAGCATCTGCCGTGTCTTCGGCTATGGTCCAACGAGAAGCTTGTGGATCGCCACACGTCCATGCCACGCCGCACTAACAGATGCTTCAGGCAGCTCGACCGCAAGAACCAACGGCCTTGTGGCTTCGAGGAGGGAGAATGTGGATGTAGAATGGCTTCCAGAGGGCTTCCAGAGGGCTTCCAATTTCATCTGCAAACTCCTGCTGATGAGATTTGCTGGTGGAAAGAGCTATTGGTCATCGCTGGGACTGGAAGCTGTTTGGGGTGAGCTAAACTACTTGGGTAACTTCTAGATGATCATGATGCCGGCAGCAAATGCCACTAGGGTGGACCAGGAGACGCTGAAGACCCACCCACACCGGCAATACTTTCGCTTCAACTCAGCAGTGATAACAGATCTATTCAAGCCCACAAGTCCATACCATGACACTAATACGGCCATCTAATCTTGGCTGCCTTACCAGAGGCCTTTTTTTTTTTTTTTTTTTGGGCTTTGTTCAAACACGTGAGCTCAATTCGTGGCTGCTTCCACACCCTCGCTTGCACCTTACCAACGTTGATCTAGATGGAGTCCATTGTGAGCCACGGTCGATGCGTGGCTTGCCTACCTCTATGCCTAGGTACTAACGATTACAGAGTTATACAGGTCTCCATCGCTGCAAGTTTGCTGTCCCTGAGAATGCAAGGTTGTTGATGCCCAGACTTTTCTATGTTGATACGTTTCAGCTCGTTCTCGCACCCTGCGGCGTCATCTTTAGCCGTGGTGGCGAAGACTATTGCCCTGCATGCCTGAGAGGCACCTGTGGAATGCCGTGTATCAGAGCTTGTCCGGGCCTGCCATCGAAGCCTCGACATCCAGCCCGTGGCATAATCCAGAAAAGAAAGATAACTTTGAACTTGGCTCAAAATCCTCCACATGACTTCTCCGTCCCGCATTCAATACATCGCTCATGCTCGTAAGCAGGGTTACCTTCATTTTAAAAGTTTTCAGACGGTCACAACTTGGCCTAGTTTACCAAGAACGCGAGTAGCCCAGATGAATCAAGAGAATGGAATGACGCAACTCCAGTTCTGTTGTCGAGATAGCAATGGCAAGAGGTCTAAGTATTGGCCGCATCTGCCGCTAATAATGAGTTGCAATCAAGCGGCTGTAGTCCTAACAAGACTGCTACTGACAGCGTCGTCTGTCCAGTCTTCTGTGTCTCTGTCGCGGTCACGGGCGGAGCTAACGGTAGAAGAATCGTTGCCAGTGGGAGCTCGCCCTAACGCGGTATTCAAGATTGGAACAACATGCGAACTTCTCAGCTTGAATCAAGCATAGCTTTGATTTTAATGAGGTGTAGACATCTATCAATTCAGTTTATATTTCTACGTGAGGGTGCGACTGTTGGCATAGGCCAGCTTCCTTGAGCGCGGATGTGCGTAGACGTCAACTCAGATCGTAAAAACAAGCATCAGCTACACCAAACATGGAGGGATGCCAGCGTGTCTTAGAGAACGACACCAATACTATCAATACTCTTGTAAGTGACGCACAATCAACGCGTCAATGTCCACTCACGGAGGAATGAAGAAAGTCGAGCGCGCGGGGATTTCGGCAGTCATCATTTCAGCCGCGCACACGCGCGGTTCCAGGTTCTGTGATGTCAACCAGCAAACACCCCGCGTCAGCCTAATAACCGGAGAGCTGAGTTTACGTCCCTCACAGCAGCTGTCCGGGACGGTTGTTCAACAAGTCTGAAGCACCAGGAAGCTTTCACGATGACGGCGTAAGTATCGCATGAAGATGCCAGCACTTTGAACACAGCACTGACAGTGGCAGCAACATTGTGTCAATTCCCTTTCGCCGCACTCATCCAGTGTCGCTGTCTGAGGCGCTCACAAAGTACATCACCGAGCAATATGACCAGCACCCAGACATGTTCCGGCAAGATCTTGCCACGATAGACAAGCTGAGGCTCGATGCCGTCACCATACAAGAGGCGCATACCACAGGAATCAAGAAGCTTTCTCAATATGCTGCCCAGCTCGTATGGTTAGGCGGAAAATTTCCTGCCGAGGTGGGTGTTGAGTTCAGCTGGACCACAGCTCTTGGCTTCAACACCTCGAGTGCTGTTCTGGATGGAAGTTTGCGTTTTGAATTGGCCAATGTCCTGTTCAATCTTGCGGCTCTCTACAGCCAGCTTGCCCTCAGCTTGAACAGGACTACACCGGAAGGACTGAAGAGCGCGAGCGACTACCTGTGTCGTGCTGCCGGTGTGTTCGAGTACATGAAGGAGGATCTGGTCCCAAATCTTGAAGCCACAGTTCCGGAAGATATGGACGAGCTCACCCTCGAATGTTTGAGACAGCTCATGTTGGCACAGGCGCAGGAATGCTCGTGGCAGATGGCAGTGAAAAACAAGTTCAAGGACGGTACCATTGCTCGCTTGGCGGCACAGGTCTGCGACTTCTACGACAATGCTGCCG
This sequence comes from Erythroxylum anguifugum, assembly GCA_027478595.1. Taxonomy (NCBI): domain Eukaryota; kingdom Viridiplantae; phylum Streptophyta; class Magnoliopsida; order Malpighiales; family Erythroxylaceae; genus Erythroxylum; species Erythroxylum anguifugum. Next base: position 148,633 of record JANIPN010150969.1, read on the forward strand.
ACGGCGCCACAAAGACGGAGACGATCAGCGTCGAATGGATACACCACATGAGTGCCAAGCATCATCATTTCGCCGCGGCTGCACAGTACCGCGCAGCGTGCGACTGTCTGGAGAAGAGGAAGTACGGTGAGGAGGTTGCCAGGCTCAAAGACAGCATCGAGGCGGTCAACGAGGCGCTGAAGGAGTCAAAGTGGATCAACCGCATAGTCCTGGGCGACCTGCAGGCGTTGAAGAACAAGGTCGTGGAGGATCTCAAGACGGCTGAAAAGGACAACGACATGATATATCTGCAGACAGTTCCTCCAAAGTCGGAGTTGAAGAAGCTAGAACGGGCGCCGCTGGTCAAGCCTAAGAGGCCGACCGAAATATCCGATCCAACCACTTCGCTCGGGACCAGTGGCGGTCTCGGCCAGCCCCTCTTCACCCAGCTTGTGCCTTACTCGGTGCACCTGGCGGCAAGTCTCTATGCTGAGAAGCGGGATCGTGTCGTCAGCGCCTACATCCTGGATGAGCTAGAGGCTCTCAACAACAACATGCGCGATGTTCTGAAGTCTCTGAATCTGCCAGGATCGCTGGAGGCGCTCGAGAAGCCTCTTGGCCTACCGGCTTCGGTCAAAACACATGCAGATGAGGTGCGGCAGCAGGGCGGGCTTCACAAGCTTCGCCGATCTATTCGAGAAGTCGAGAAGCTTCGTGACGAGAACAAAGGCAACTTTGAGGAAGCCCTATCATACCTGAAGGCGGAAGGTGATGAGGACACACAGGCGCGTGTCAGGTATGGAACGGACCGATGGCATCGTCTACCTAGTGAGCAGGCGGCGCCGAAGCTGTTCAAGCAAGTCGGAGAGATCAAGCAGTATCTGGAGACGGCACAGAGCAGCGACGACATCATCAAAGGCAAAGTCAAGACGTACTCTTCCGCTCTAAAAGTCATGGAAGGGAGCACGACAGACTTGGAGAACTTTGTACCGAACAGCCGAAAGACAGCAATGTCGACCAAAGTCCAGACTGAGGCGACTAAGCTCAGGACCTTGCTGGACGACCTCGAGAGGATGGAGGGTCGACGAAGACGAAAGGCACAGACAGTGAAAGAGAAGGCGCAGGCGGACGATATCAACCCTTCACTGCTGGCGGAAACAGCCAGACTGGAGAGGGAGTTTCCCATGCAAAAGATTGAAGCCGCTCAGTTCGAGTCACTTTTCGAGAAGCGCCTCGAGGCCTACGACGAGGATCGACTGATGATCAACGACGAACGTCACGAGCAGGGAAAGCTCATCGAGAAACTTATGCGTGCCAACAAGGACTTTACCGCAGCGAAGCGAGGTGACGCGTCTGCCACCAAAGACCGTGAGCAGGCGCTTCAGAAGCTGGAGGATGCGTATCGCCAGTTCAACGAGACAGTCGGTAATCTGGACAACGCGAGAACGTTCTACAACAAACTGTCAAGACTCACGGGCGTGTACAGAGATGAGTGTCGCGATTTCAGGCATTCGCGAAGGATGGAGGCTGGCCAGGTTGAGAGCGAGCTGTCGAACGCCATGTCAGCGATGAACTTGGAGAAGACCAACAGCCTCCAGGAGCAAAAGGAGAGAGAACTGCTCCGAAACAAATATGGCACCAGAAGCTCAAAGCCGAACGGGCAAGCAGGCGAGGGACAGGCTCCGGGAGAGCCGCTACCGCCAGGTCAGCAGCAGAGACCTCCACACTCAGATGAGCAAGGTATCTCAGCCCCGACGCCGACAAGAGCTCCTGTGCAACCGCCGCCTGTGCAGCCGCCAGCACCTGTGACCGCTGTGTGGAATCCGGACATGGGCATCAAGTTTGCGGGTGCGCCGGGAGCTGGGCAGGCACAGCAAGCGCCACAGGCTCCAGGTGGCAACCAGCAACAGGCCCAGCCACAGGGCCCGAACACACACAATCCGCCCTATCCAAGCACAAGAAATGGAAGATGGAGTCCTGGTAGGGGACTGAGGTTCAGTTAAGACGAAGCAGGCATACCCTAGACCACTATCCGAGCTTTTGTCGGTAAAGGCGAGATTTTAAATGCCATTATCTTCTTAAACTAAAAAGGAAAAAAAAAAAACCAGATTTTCGAAAAAGACTCCCTCTACTAAATGATTTCACGAGGACTGTTGGAGATCTTCGACTATTTAAAAAAGTGCTCATGCACCGGACAATACGGCCCATCAACAGGTATGATTTTGAAAGCATAAGCATAACTCGACCACTTCTGAGCCTTACCGCTCGGGACGAGAGCACCAAGAACATCTGGTATGTTCTTAATTCAAGGCATTGAATTTGCCACTGTGTGAATCAAATTTTTCAATGGCTTGAGAGTATCGTATTCGATACTCGCAAGCTTGATCTTGTGATCACGAAAGATCGTACGCTTCAGTACCTGTAGGCTGCATTTTCATCATGCCTCCGTTTGTATGTATGCAGATCTCCGTAGAAAATACCATGCCTCGAGCTGTTGTTCCAAACTCCTCTCCCATTGCCGCTTCTCTCCGCGTTATTCCATATTTGAGTCGAGTAAAAGGCCCCACACTGCCGCAGGGACCGCCCTGCAGGCCGAGTTCTGGGATTGTTCAGGCAGGGCTTGAATCGACGCTCACTGAGCAAGAGTCATGACTGACGCCTGCAGTTCTAGTAGAAATCTTAGGCGATTGTGTGCCTTATCAGTGCTTGTCTTGCGCTCCTCTCAATGAGGGCTGAGTGTAAGAATGTAATCCTCTCTCTTCTCAAGGTCATTGCACGAGTGAAAACATTGGACGAGTAGTGAGGGAAACATTGAAAGTTGCCAGCTCAGCATAGTGCAGGAGAGATGGAGGAGGAGGAGGAGGAGGAGGAGGAGGCCTCTGAAAGGGTCACAATAGCATTTGCCGTGGTTGTAATGCGAGAGGTGCAAAATCTCAGCCCATGACGATCCAAAGCCACTTCTGTCACGCCTCGTGCACTAACTACCTAGGTAGATGCATGCTTTTGTCAAAGTCGCCGTTGGTGGAGCCTTGGTCACTTGAACCTTCTATTTGATTTGATTTTTTCTTTCTCTGCACTCACCCTCTTCTAGATCTAGCAAGGTAGGAAAAAATTGACCGGGAAACGGGAAGGACGAGGTCAGTCTATTATTGCCTTGTCAATAATTTGCATCACTTTATTGGGGTGTCTGTTTGAATGGCACATCCAACCTTCTCTTCTTTTCCTCACCTTATCCTCCTCTTGATGAGTGAGTGACTACTGGCAACTGACAGGACGTGTGTGCGCCTTCCACTGTACGGAGTGCGCGGATTTGCATCAGAAGCGGGCCTGCCAGCCGTCACCGTCATCCCGAGAAACTTCGCGGTGTACACACAAACACACGCTCTCCACACACACACACACACACACACACACACACCCAGAGCTCTCTCACACCACACCCTCCCCTCCTTCCTGCCTCTTGACTAGGTAGATTTTTGTGGAATTACCCTACATCACGGTTGATATCGTGATCAACGCCGGGCTGATAACTTACACTTTCCCCAGCCCCTCGCCCAAGTAATTCCCTAAATCTCACCTCGTTGAGATTCCCCCTCGGAGCTGCCACAGCGCAGCTCCTCCGGCACCACGTCTCCCCCGGCCGGCAACAAGAAACGCAAGACGAAGCACAAGGGTTCCGGCTTGAAGCACGAAGAGAAGGCCAATGATTCTGGCAGGTCACGCAGCTCGTCGCGCAAGTCAAATCCTCGTACAGCCACACAGCCGTCAACAACCTCCTCCTCCTCGCCGACTCGCACACCAGGCGTCACCGTCCCCCAGCAGCAGATCGGAAAGCAAGATCTGAATGACCGGTCCCAGACACCGGATAGCTTCACAAGTAGCCAGCTAGCCAGCTACGCCAACCTGAGTCTGGAGTCGCAGTCGTCGGAGCCATCGAGCGAGTCACCAACCAAGTCAGGCTCCGGTAAGAGTGGGAGTAAGGCCGTCGCCGGGCGAGCTCTCAGCGCTCTCACCAAGGACGACAGAGCCTTGCGAGCATCCAGCCCGGCTAAACGTACTAGATCCGAGATGGAGACCGGCGCTACAGACCAGGACAAGGAGAGGAGCCCGCAGGATACACAAGATGGGGCTGATTCCGCGGTCACCGCTCAGGGGACGACGCCTCAAGATGGAGCGAGTACTGCCGCAAGCTCGGTCTTCGAGCTGACACCAGACAAAGACGCAGATGCGCCATCACTTAAAGAGCAGGTCCAGACCATCATTTCTTTGGCAAATGCGGAGCTGAAAGATGGAGATGTTGGTTATGTCGTCTCAACTCAGTGGTTAAGCAAGGCGCAGACCCTGGCCGACAAGGGCTCCAACAACACTGCTGAGCTTGGCCCTGTTGATAACACGGGCCTCGAGCTGATTACTGACCCTACAAACACCCCTCTTCAGGATGAAAAGGGTCAGGAATATGTCCCGCTAAAACCTGGGTTGCAAATGAAGGAGGACTATGAGATCCTGCCGCTGGAAGCTTGGGAAAAGCTGATACGCTGGCACGGTGTTACGAAGGGGTCGCCTGTGATCACGAGATACTGCCATAACACTAGCCAGAACGAAAACATGCCCAACTTTCAGTACGAGGTTTACCCACCAGTCTTCACCATCTACAAGCTACCGAACACGCCACCCAACGCGGCAAGCGCGTCAAGCCTGGGCCCTCAACGCGTCCTCGCGAGTCGTCACGAACAGTTCTACAAGTTCCTCAGAAGGGTGAAGCAGCTTGCCAAGATTGCTAGAGATTCAAATGTGCGCGTGTGGAAGTTTATGGGTGGAGCGGCCCAGGCGGCAACTGCGCAGCCAGGCGTCCTCACCCCGGCCGATTCCAGGAGCACCTCTCCACAGCCAAGCATACAAGTGCCTCTAGACTTGGGCAAGAACTTGAGCATTGGCGTCGATACATTTGTCTCCTTCCAGGAAGGCTCGCAGCGCGAGCTCATCGACGTCAAGGATGAGACCCGGCTCCCGAGGACGGAGGACGAGAGCAATCTTAGCGAGGTTGGCCTGATCGGCATGAACCAGGAAGTGATCCTTGTCCTTGAGGAACAGATCAGCGGACCTGCTGGAGGTGAATGGGCGTCCACCGTCGCGACGTCGAGGGTCAAGAACGGAGCTCCAATCAAGGGTTTCAAAGGCGCGGACGCTTCTCTGCAGACCGCATCGAACCAGAGCGGCAGATCGAGCCCAACGCCCAGCATCATGGCGAGAGGAAGGCCAGGCAAAGGCAGGGCAAAAGGTACCACTGGCCTGGGCAACCTGGGCAACACCTGTTACATGAACAGTGCCCTACAGTGTCTGCGAAACTGTCAGGAGCTAACTGAATACTTCCTCCACGACTTTTACAAACGCGAGCTCAACCCAACCAACCCTCTTGGCAATCACGGCGACGTGGCCAAAGCTTATGCTAACCTCCTAAAGGACATTTATCGCAACGAGAGCTCCTCCTTCTCACCTCGCCAGTTCCGACAGACAATGGGAAAGTACAATCCCCAGTTTTCCGGCTACCAGCAGCAAGATTCTCAGGAATTCATTCTATTCCTGCTGGATGGCCTGCACGAGGACCTCAACAGGATCACCAAGAAGCCCTACATTGAGAAGCCTGATAGCACGGATGAGATGGTCGAGAATCACGACGCTCTTGTAAAGTTCGCAGAGGAGAATTGGCGAATTTACAAGGCGCGCAATGACTCTGTCGTAACGGATCTCTTTGCCGGCATGTACAAGTCAACCCTGAGATGTCCAGTTTGCAACAAAGTCAGCATCATCTTCGACCCCTACAATAACCTGACGCTCCAGCTTCCAGTAGAGGATACATGGGCCAAGCACGTCACCTTCTTCCCCTTGCATGCGCGTCCGGTAAAGGTAACTGTTGAGGTGCGGAAGACAGGCACCATTGGCGACGTCAGGGCTTTCGTCTCGAGCAAAGTCGGCATCGAGAAAGAACGGTTGGTTTTTGCCGAGATCTACAACAAAGTCTTCTACCAACTGTTCACCGATAATGATGGGGTGCATGAGATTCGTGAAAGCGACGTCCTTGCCGCCTACGAGGTCGAAGCCAAGCCGACCAATCTATTGACTCAAGATTCAAAGAAGAAGCAGAAGTTCACCTATTACAATGCCAGATCAACGAATGACGATGACAGTGATACCAGTGACGATCCGCAGCAGAGTGAGCGTATACTAGTCCCCATCGTTCACCGCCGACAGGGAGCGCGTGCCAACGTCCGGACCACGTTTGGCGTTCCAAGCTTCATCGTCCTAACACACGATGAGGCACGAAGCTACGAATCAATCATGCGCAAAGTCTGGGATAGAGTATCTACCATGACAACCCATACATTCCTCGATCAGTTCTGCGAGGCTGGCGAGACAGATGAATCCGACATGGTTGTTATGAACACCGAAGATGCTGAAGAGTCCGGCTCGTCGGAGGGTAAAGTCCAGACCAACTCTGTGCAGGGAGAAGATGGCTTGATCGATGTGTCCATGCGCGATGCGAATGACGAAGCGCAGGATCAGCCAAGCTTACCTCGTATCGCCTACCCACCCATGGCACCCCTCCACCGGGACATTCACGCCACTCTTGCCGCAGGCAAACGCCTGCCCGAAGAACTGGACAAGAAGTTCAGCGTTGCAGTGTACAAGGAGAACAATGGCAAGCAGATCCCCGTCGGTCTGTCAGTGCCCAGCGAAAACAAAGCTGGACAGACTCTGCGATCGCGGAGGGCCAAACAGAAGTCAGAGATGATCAAGCAGCAAAAAAAGAAGGCTAAGGTGGAAGCGTCTAAGAAGCTGAATATCAAGAAGGCCATTCAGAACGGAACCGCGACTCCGAGCGAAAGCGAGGATGAGCTGAATGGTCTGCCACCACCTGCACTGCGCACAGGCAGCTCGGCGAACAGCCCCCGCCCAAGTGCCAACGGCAGTGGAGAAGAATCTGATGAAGATGGGGTGCCGCCTGTGCAGGAGGCAACAGATGGAGTTGCTAAAACCCAAGGTACGTTTCGTTTTTCTTTTCCCCCCCTTACAACCACAAAAAGCTGGTAGTACATGGACGAAGCTGCGAGGGACGGTCGCTAACATGAGAGCAACAGACGAAAGTGAGCCGCCAAATATTCAAGATCGCAGATTCATCACCAACGAAGTCTCACCTGAGCCACTCGTTGGGCTCGGTTGCGGTCTGACAGTCGACTGGAGCGAGGACGACTATTTCGACTTCTTTGGTGGCAGCGATGTGAGCTCGGATGGAGACAGGGGCATGCCAACCTGGGATTCCATGATGACGCTGCCAGATCCCGAACTCGACCAGAAGAGGCTCCGGCGTAGCCAGCGTAAGAAGCAGGGCATCACGCTTGACGAGTGCATGGACGAGTTCGGAAAGACGGAGATCCTCTCTGAGAATGACGCCTGGTATTGCCCACGCTGCAAAGAGCACCGACGAGCAGAGAAGACTTTCGAGCTCTGGAAGCTTCCGGACATCTTGGTGATTCATCTCAAGCGCTTCGCGGTTCAGGGCAGGCTGCGAGACAAGCTAGACCTGGTGGTTCAATTTCCCATCGAAGGGCTCGACATGACGGCAAGAATGAAGGGCAAAGAGATGGACGGCCGAGAATTAGTGTACGATTTGGTGGCCATTGACAATCACTACGGTGGGTTGGGTGGCGGGCACTACACCGCATACGCCAAGAACTTTGTCGACAACAGCTGGTACTATTTTGACGACTCGATAGTTAGCAAGCGGTCTGCAGAGTCGGGAATCACCGGGGCGGCCTACCTCCTCTTCTACCGCAGACGAGGCGCGGGGCAGCCTCTCGGTGGGCCCCATTTTGATAAGCTCTACGCCTCGCTTGACTCCTCTTCAGGCGCAGCCGACTCTGAGTCGGGCTCGCGATCGGATTCTCCCAACACATTTTCGGGGGAAGGCCGGCGCCTCGGCGGCTCCTCCCGCAATGGATCGTCGAGCGCCTATCATCGCGGAGCCGCAGCAGTTCACCAAGCGGGAGGTGGTGGACGACGAGTGGGGACAGTCCGGGTGGGTGAGCGGGCTGCTGGTGACGATGACGATGACGATCTTGAAGATTACGAAGATGCAAAGTCCAACCGTCATGCGCAGACTGGAGCGAGTATGCCTAGCAGCGATGAGGAGTTGCCAAACTACGAACAAAGCTCGTCCTATGGGCCGTTAATGGTTCCCTGGGGCGACAAGGGATTCACATGGCCAGAAGACAATGTCAGCGACAGGACGCTGGCTGATGACGACGCTGACGTATCGAGCACGGGTGCAGTACATGACGACGACGAAAGAAGCGTTTCCAGCGCGCCCCGCGCCGGCACGCCGGAGCGAATGGAAGAAGACAAGCTGCCATCTCTTGAGGGATACCGCACGGCCCCATCGCCTGAGGCGGCGGAGTTGCGAATCGATGGCGTCGAGTTCGGCAAAGACGCAAACGGGGACGATGTCCACATGGATTGAATCATGCGGACACGTGGCATTACTTAGCATCATGGTGTATAGAGAGCGAGGGGAGAGTGTGTGACAGAGCGACAAAGAAGCAAACGGGGCTGCATTCTGCATTGCAAATGGGGATTTCTTGCCCCTCCTCTCTACGACAGGCAGACACGAGACAGATCACGACAGCTGTCTTACTGCACGAATCGTAGGCGTCGAATAAAAAGAATTCACAAAACGGACGGCGAGACGACGACGAATCATGACAAGGCGGGATGACGACTTGCACGAATACGCTTGATTGGCTACTTTCCCGGGAGGCTTTTCGAAGGCAGTTTCGGTCAAGGATTGAAGTGATAATGATGCACAGGCCAGGCTTTCGGCGATGGCGGTTAGGAAGGTTCGAGAGCGATTGGCCATGCAATAGGACTGGCAAGACCTCGGGTCCTGTCTGGTCAATGCATTAGTCTGCTACACAGCAATAGACCAACTTAGGCACACGAAAAAGCAGTCAGAAAGAGAATTAGATACACATACTTGAACAGAAGAGTTCTCTATAATCAAATTCGTGCGTACACTGATATAACATTGAAAGTTGTAGAGAAGGAAATGGACTTCTAACAAAAGCAGCTCAGAGCGCAGAAATTAGGAACTTAGAAAGCACAAGCCACAGTGGCCGTTCCAAGGCTTTTCTCGCTTCCAGCGTACATACTAGTAGGTTGTCTTCGACATGTCAGATAGGGTATCAACTTCTTTTTGTCAACAGCACAGAGTGTTATTGAGACTGTAAGATTTGTCATCAACGTGCATCATTTTATTGCTTGTTCCACCTCGAAAGACGCTAAAGATCGGTAGAGAATGTCTGTATAATTCTAGATTTCGGTACTATCTACTTTGCACACCTTCCCTGTTGTCACGTAAAACTTATATTTTATTTATACCTGCTTCCGTGTGCTATTCGTACTACAAGAACAGCCAACAAGCGTCCTCCTGTTGGACATCACAAGTGTTGAGATGTCCCAAAACTTGGCGGTCGTCGAGCTGGGCGTTGCAGATGAGAAGAAAGAGAGCCGGAAAACAAGTACAAACGGCATACCCATTCCAAATTATGTGATATCTTCTCAGATACGCAGTGTGAATACGCAATCAACTATTGAAATGATATTCAACAAACGCAAGAAGGATGCAGATGACACGTCCGCAAGCGAATCCCCTCCTGACCCGAACGACTTGTTAGAGGCTATCCTAGAACACAGGGGCCAACAGCAAAAGTTATGGCAGGACAAGTCCGAAAAAGAGCAGCAGACTGCTGAGCACACCGATGCTAGACATCTGACAGAAGATGACGTTGAGCAAGTCGACGTCGTCATCTTGCAGGACCGCAAGGCAGTGTATGACGCTGAGGATGATGTGAAATTGCGAAATCATCAAGAGCATTTCAGCCAATACACTCATCACCACTTCCTTTTGAAGTGGGGATACATGGGCAAGAAGACTGACAAGAATGAGGAGTGGTGGATTGAAGAGCCTCAAGTACTGGCGGAAGATGATCCGGGATTTCTCTGCGAGATGTGTCGACACATTAATTTCGAGGTGTTGCTGACACAAAAAGATCTACCAGGCAATTCTAAGCCGGGTTTGACATTGATTGAACTTCATGGGGTCGATCTGATGGTGAAGAGAACGGGCTGCTCATTCTGCAGGTTGATAACGGAAAAGATGAAGGCGGATGGGATCGTGGATCTGGAGGATGAGGAGGGCCTCAAGTTCACCGACATCAATCTAACTGTGCTCGAGGAAGAAGATGAAGATAGCATGCTACGGTTAGAGGTTGCTTTGATATCACCTACGGAGACGTGGCCAACTCAGAGATACATCGTCCAGTCTTTCTACGGCCACAGCCCAAAGAATGGGACATTTCAAGCCTTATACGTCAATCCAAAACGTGCAAATGGGGAGTGGTTGAAAACTCATCTTGGCATCTGTCAGGAGAGGCATTCACAAAGAGACCAGGCTGATAATCAGATGGACAAGCTACGTGTCATCGATGTTGAAGAGAACAAAGTGACGATGGTGGATCTTCCATGCGCATACGTCTGCCTTTCATATGTCTGGGGAGGAGTCACGCAGCAGATGAACACAGAATCAACCAGAGAGTTGCTCATGCGGCGAGATGGCCTTCTCAGTGACCAAAGTAGCATCCCTAAAACGATCACTGATGCAATGGAGGTGACGAAGACCCTGGAAATGCGCTACCTTTGGGTGGATGCACTCTGTATCATGCAGGATGATGATGCTGACAGACAATTTTACATTGGAAACATGTCTTCGATCTACAGTCAGGCGCAGGTGACTATCGTGGCACCCAACAATTCGAATCCATACGAGGGTCTGCCGGGAGTCACAGACGTCGTCCGGAAGCGAGAACAGATAGTTGAGGTGATACAAGGCATACCTATGACTGTTGCGTTCCAAGATATCCGGGCACCTCTTGCTGATGTTGAGTTGGCCACTTGGAACACTCGGGCTTGGACTTACCAGGAACGCCATCTTTCACAGAGACTCGCCATGTTCACGGACTCGCAAATCATCTTTGCATGCCACCACTCGGTCTACTTTGAGGATACAACTCTTCCGGTCTCAGAGGAATCGCGGTACAAGCCAATACCACGGGAGCTTGAGCAAAATACTCTGATCAGTCTCCAAGGCCAGATCTTATTTGATGTTAAACAAGCAAAACATATCAACAAATCCTTTGTCACCGACATCGGGATCAGCACCTTCGTCTGTCAGCATGATATAGATCTCTCGAAGGGAATGCCTGATATTGAGGCACCGATATACAAGATTGAGCCGGTCAAGAAAGAAGAAGTCAGCGGGTTTCTCAAATTACATTTTGAGAATATATGGAATGTGTACGCCAACGCAGTCGTATCGTATACGTCACGAAGGCTTACAAACGCCGGGGATATCGTCCCCGCATTTCAAGGGCTATGCAATTGGATACGACAGGGCGCAGACGTGGAATTTCACTCTAATTTGCCTGGTTATGCCTTTATCCAAGCTTTGCTGTGGTATCCGAAGGAAAAGCTAGAACGTCGAAAGCACAATGGAAAGAAATTGCATCCCACATGGACTTGGGCAGGCTGGGAGGGACGAGTGAAGTATCGCGGACGACGCTGGCGAAATGCCGTTTATCGCGGCCATGTATCCGCCATTCAATGGCTGCGACGACTCGATCCGCAAGTCTTTTTCGATGAATTTGGCCAAACTTTTGCTGACAGCCAAAAGATCAGCCTCGATGAAGCGAGAGAGAAGATTATGGCACCGGACATGACTTTCTTGGTTGGCACCAACTACGGAGAGATCAACATGTTCAACTACGAAGACAGCGGCTGGAAGTGCGTTATGGATAAGAAAAGAAATCAGCACGCTTTTGTGCAGCAAGAGAAGTTCGCGCTGTCAACGGGCGGCCCTGTTGTATTTCCCTACCCGGTCCCTATTCCAGGCCAGGCAAACCACGCTCGGCCGGACAAGATGGGCAGACTAGACTTTCGAGCCTTCTCAGCTCCAGCACACTTCTGCCACATGACGAGTGTGGGCTTCGTTGACCATTTGGGTACGGATCAATTCCTGCAGATAGGACTCGGCGATGAGGACCAATCGCAAGGCGTGCGACCGTCATGGAAGCGCATCATTTACCATCAAGGCTACCGAGCTGGGTTCCTGGTGCTGAACACTCCCTTTGAGGAGCTGGAGGTCGAGAATAAGGGAATATTTTACTTGGTAGCCCTTTCAAGAGACGAGCTTCCAGATATCGCCCCGCCGGCCCAGGGCGAAGATGTATATCACGCCTTTGACCCCGTCGAGCTCCACAAACTCATCGGCTGGCAAGCATATGGTCAGCGATCGGAAGGAGATATGATTGACGCAACCGACCCTGTATATACAGGAGTCAAACCGATGTCACATCGTCAACGAGAGGATGATGATGCCCACTGGGATAGAGGACGATTCCCGGACATACCATACCCGATTTATAACTTATTGTTGATTCAGAAGAACCCAAGTGGTCCTGCGACACGCGTCGGCGTTGGGAGAATGCATATGCTTGCTCTTCATTGCGCAGACGCAAAGTTCTCGCATCTTACGCTGTGCTAGAAGTTGGCGTCTCGTGGGCAGCTTGCGCGATCGGCATCAGGATTTTGGTAGCAAGGAAATGTCCTACCCAGATGTGAAACTGAGCTCAGGGTCTTCAGGCGGATATCAAGCGGGGAGCAAGAAGTAAGGGCCTTTTTCTGACTACCGCGCCCGTGATCACTATTAAGTTCCTTACTGTATACTTACTTTATACTTTCTTATATACTCAATGATATAGCCCTTGATATAACATACTGAGATATTTACTAGTTGATCTATTCTCGTAAGTAGATTAGTAGGTGTGTTGATATGTATCTGACCCAGTTCGCCAGGCTAGGATTAGGCGACACTCACTTTCTGCGCGCCGCTTGATATGGGGGCTGTGGTCAGGAATTCGCAAGATGAATATCTAAAATGTTTGTATATCTGTTTGGGAGGTTGTTCCAGAAAAGCGGCTCAGGAAGATGCATAGATAGGAACAAGTCCAAGATTGCTAAGGTCTCGAGAAAGCAAACTCACACAGTTTGCTAGCCACGGATGACCCCACGAAACACGAGTCCGTCCTGGAAGAAAGCACAGCCTGAGCGTCAAGTTGCTTGTTGCCTCACTAAAGTAGTGGGGTCGATGTGGCGCGCAGCCGCCCCCACCCTCCGGCATGCTAGCACCAGCACTACCTACCTGCCCAGGTAGGCTCAAGTCCTATCCACTGGCAGATAGACTACCACCAGCACTAAGCGCAGTAGCTACCTACCATCATCCAATGTCGTGGCGTCCCCGGGTCGCCCCTGCTAGGGAGTCCCCGGGGGGGCGCTGGCTGATGAGGCTTGTTGGCGGGCTTGACTGGAGGGCTGTTAACCCTGATCCACGCGCACGCACACACCACCACCACCATCGTCACCAACGATCTGCCTGCTGCTAGACCGCGGCTGTGATAATCTTCTGATTGGGTGCAGCGGCCGCTTGTCTGAACCAACCCTGGAACTCGTCGTTCTGCTTGACATCTCCACACACATCTTTTTCTGCTTCTCTCTCTCTCTCTCACTATCTTACATATCCACACAACCATACCGAAGACGCAGGTAGATGCGCCACATACCAATCTAGCTGAGCTTGCAATACGCACAGACGCGGAGGCGTGTTCGTATATTGGTGTCCTAGTTTGACAAACGCTCTCAACCCTGCGCCAGGGCTGCCACACTCGGACTTCGATTAGACTTTTTCTTTTCTTTTCTTCTTCTGCTCCATTTCCTCTCTGGCTGTCATCTTACCTTTCTCCGGAAAAAATCAATCAAAGACAGCTCAGTCTTGAGAGTGCAGCATAGGCATAATAGTGAATGAATGGTCAACGAACCTCTTGAAAGATGTGGTGCGTCTCCGAAGTCTCCCTCGGTTATCTGTGCATGCAACGGTGACCTTGGGGGTTCGCAGGGTGCAGCGCTGATCGCTGCAGCTTGCACGAATCCAGATGTGGAGCTCTGGAGCTTTTGATGTACCTGTACCTATCATGCGAGGCCACAGGTGCCGTTTAAAGTATCTAGCGAGGTACCCGGCTTTCGGAGTGACCATGATCTTCGTTATCGCTCACGCTACCGTTTACACTAACCATGTCCCGGGGGGTGGCTTCCAGCGGGCTAGAATGATGGATGTGCATCTGCAAGGCAGGGAGGGATACTGAGTCTTCCCTGTTCTAACGGTGAGAGGAGGCCTTTCTTCGCATCTGAGCAATAGCAAGGAAAGGAACCCCTCCCCAGGCGCTTCGTCTTCAATAGGTAAAATCCAAAGCCGAAGGTAATCCCGGGGAAGGCGCCTGCATCTGCATCGTGTCAGATCCAAAGCTCGCCACTCGCCCGATAGACCCAAGTGGGCTTGCATCGTGGCAGACCGCTCGTTGCTTTCTCATATACAAACAATGGCAAGGGACCTCCCTTTAGGATTGCTTCTCTGACTTATCCATCTATCGACAGCTTCGTTGTCGAGTAAAAGTGACTTACCCTTCCCTCGATCGGACCTCGGCGGCCATCGATACATGCTTTTGTCTCTCACGGTGTCCGTGACAGATTTCAGACCTCGCTCCTATGAGTCGCGTCTATTCGTGCGCCAATCACGAGTGCGAGCCAGCATTAAACGTGAGTTCTGACCTGCTCCCACCGGAGCCATCACTCTGCCTTTTTCAACCCTCTCCACTTCCTATCGGCCAGTGTCTCATCCGGTGACATCCGTGGGTTTTGGAGCTTGATGTGGAAGGAAACATTTGAGATCAGAAAAGAGCAAATTGCGCCTTTGAAAGAGGCTATCCATTTCTTGCCCCGGAACGGCTGCTGCTCAGTTCTTAGGCAGGAGGGAATTGGATGGTTCGACCTGGACCCGTCTTTACCCGGCTGTCCCGCCACGACTCGCCCGCCGTACCACCCTGCTGGCTCAGACCGCCTGCCGCGGACGCGCACTGTCGCACACTCATCAATTTACGCGGCGGTCAGACTCCGCGCAAGTTCTTTGTGGTGGTCGACATGCAGCTGCCACCCGCACTTTACACCCACCCATCACCCCTCGTTGACGTTGCTGCTCGGACTGAGCTCCGTGCTTTGAGCCAAAGAAACAGCTCCTCAACACACCACTGGCTTCGCTGCCCTCCCTCCAAGAAGACAAGATATGTTGACTAACAAAGAATGCAGCTTGAGACACTGAGATAAGTGAGAGAAACGGCCCACAAGATACAGAAGAGTCAGGAGAATAGGAACAAGGACAAAGCAAGAGGTGCAGGATCAACTTTGATGGTCCTTATCAGCAATCCTTACGCATCCCGCGTACAGAGCACTCAGTGGCTCGGGGCTGGCTACCGCGAAACCTTGTTCCTCCCAAAGTACCTGCCCTCCGCCCTTTCTTGTCGAGGCCCTTTCTTTAAACAACGCAAGTTTTCTGTCCTTTCAACTCCTTGCTCTTTCTGAGGTCTCGCAAATTGCTACTCCCACAGAGGCTGCATCGATGAGGAAGAAAGAGCCTCCATCACCCATAATGGCCGCTGCCGGCCGTGACGCGCAGCAGACGCACGCTGTCGCCAAGGTTCTGCGATGGAAGAGGCAGTCGATCGATCAAGAGATTGAGGAGTTCCGGGCCAGAAAAGAGCTGGAGTTCAAGAATTTTGAGGAAGGGCTGTCGAAGGGAGGCGCCGTTCCTGACCAGGTCGACCTTCTGGACCCCGAAGACAAGCCCCAGCCGGATCTGCAGCAACTGCCCCGGCAAGGTGGGAAATCGCCGGAGCCGCATGCAACTGCCGACCCTGCCGCTGCTGCCTCGATCGCCTCCACCAATGACGACAAGTCTGCCTCAGCTGCTCGACAACAACCACCAGCCAGCCCTCTGACCCCTCTGCACGACAAAGAGCGCGACCTGCACGGCCTATTCTTGCCATATTTCATACCTCTTCTGGACAATGCATCAGTCAAGAGGCGTGACGCCTCTCCTTCTACCACGCAAGCCCCCACGACGATTACGACCGCAGTCACGACCACTACTACAACATTCATTCCTACGCCGCCAGGATCTCAGGGCGCCGAGCTTCCAGCACAGCCAGAAGGCTTCAACTCGACCGACCCCTCCATCCTGTCACCTCGAACATCACCATCACCCTCCCTCATGCCCCTCGAATTTCCCTTTCCAAGAACCCATACCATCACCACGCCCATCACGAACCTCACGGATCTCACAGACCTTACAGCTACCGCGAGCTCGAAGCTAGATACCGAGCTACAGAGATCACCTTCGCCATCAGAGGATCTTGCTGCTGACCTCCCTCCCCTCACACGAACCCTCAGCCGCACTGCCTCTACCCGTGAGCCGCCTCCTGAGATAACTTCACCACAGCCAACTCGCCCAACAATTGGCACCCGAAGCTCGTCTACACAGTCCGAGGCCTCCACACGCAGTCTTCGCAGTAGTCTTCGCAAGACTCACAGCGATGGACCCTCGCATGGGCGCAAGAAGAGCGTGCGCATCAGCATCAACGAGTTTCTTCTCGAGCCCGGTGGCAAATCGCCGGTCCAGACTAGAAATGCCTGGAAGATTCCGGAGAGGAAGAACGTCAGCGATGAGATCTGTGATTTTGGTGATGAGAGCACTGAGACCTTGATGGAGACTGCGAGCAGTCACAAGAATGCCGCAAGTCATGTTGAAAACATCGAGCCTGTGACTCCTGTTCATACCCAATCACCCAGCCCGAAGAAGACCAAGTCATCGAAAGGAAGCAAAGGATCACAAAAAGGCAAACGGCCGGCTTCGTTGGAACAGACACTGCAGCGAAGCGGGAGCGATCCGGGATATGAGTCGACATTCATCCCTAGCTTCTACCCTCCGCAACAGCTACGAAGTCCCTCGAAGATAGAAGCCAGACCAAACGGTCGTGAACTGATTGAGCCGACAGCTACGCCGCCAGCAAATACCCAGGACTTTGATCAGGATGATGTCTTTACAAGTGATATGATGTTTCCCGACACCGGCAGCGAGGGACTCGGATGGAGCAAACAGAACAACTCGCGCAGTAGAAGTAGCAATGGCCACAAATCGAGGGACAAACACACTGGAAAAGTCTTGAATGCCAATGATGTTGACCTGGACGAAGAAGACATGTTCCAGGATTACGAGGACGGTAGGGAAGAGATGGACGTCGTCAATGGCCATGATCTGCTCGATTGGGAGGAAGAAAAAGAACGGAAATCGGCGCAAGTGCTGGGCAAGACAGGCCGCGGCGTGGATGAGGACTGGCTGAATATTGGACGCGGCCCACAACGCAACGGCTTCCGGAGAGACGAGGGAAGCGGCAGCGGTGGCAGCAGTGAGAAAGGATGGGTGTCGGAGGTTAGCACATCGCCACACGCCGGCAGCTTGCCAATCGAGATACGAGGTCCTCGTGGCTGGCTCTCCAGCGGATGGCGATAGGACGTCCATTCGGACCGGCGCGCGCATGTGATGGGAACCCGGGCCGCCAGATAGAGCTGGATATTGGCCCAACAAGATTGTCTTTTTCGCAGGAGCAACATCTTGGGACTCTGGACAGAAGCAGTGTGCTTCCAAATGCTTGGGCGAGCGACTCAAACTTGTTTTAATATAACGAATTACAGCAACGGCCGCTTTCACGTCGGAATAGATTCGGCTTGCAAACGACAGTGATGACACTAGAAGGAACGAGAGAAAGAAGTGCAAGGCTGGTTGGATCCAGCGCGCGAGTCAAACGAGAGTCATTGCTGGCATTGCACCGGCCAAGATTTGAGAGAAGGAGATTTGGCTTTGGCGAGTGATACCTTTGTGATATGAAAGATCAAAACTTTGGAAGAGAGAAGGGCTTCGACAAGAAAATGGAAGATTGGTTGGATTGGAGAAGTGCAGAAGCTAGCTAAGCGACAACTTGAAGTTCACGGAACCGGTCTCGAGGTCGACAACGCAGCAGCAGCAATATTAGCATGGATCAGGAGCGTCTTGATGCATGCCTTGACGAACTGGCATTAATTCAGCATCTTTTCGGCGGCGACTATTTGTAATTTTAATTCACCTTTTTTCGAGTCCTCGCGACGTTTGCATGGAGTTTAGGAATTCAAGAAGCTGGTGAGCAAAGGGTCAGAGAGCGAGACGACAGCGAGCAGGAGCTGCCGACATCTTGAGCGACAATCGGTATCGAAGCAAGGGTCCAGAGGCAAACATATCATATCAATACCGTTTATTTTTCAAATGTCGTGAAAACCTAGAAAATTCTATCGTGTCCAGTCAGTGTTGTATAATCAAATCCTAGCCATGCTGCTCTCTAGAGAGAAGGGAGGGCGTCTGTTGAGCCGAGTGTGCTATCAAAAAGACATATCATGATGTGATTTGTAAGTTCATGCCAGCTGGGCATCCAATTCGTCTTTCTTCATTAACAAAAGAGCTTCATGCTTTGAATGTATTTCACGAGACTCGTCAGCTGCTTGCCTGTCGGCCTGGCTTATCCGTGAACCTGCACTGTACTCCGCTTCTAGTTTCAATTTCCAATTTCTTTACCCAAGTCCATTTTCTGGCCTTGCCATGTCGTGTCGTTTCATTCCTTGATGTAGCTTTTCCATTACATTCCGTTACGTTCCCTGCTATGCCTGTCCCATGTTATACCAAGCCACATGAGGCCAGGAACGACCTTGTCCTTCATAACCCAACATGGAGATTTATCCCTTTTCGTCCTTACAAATTGATCAAGGATATCTTTTAATACCACCGATGTCCCTTCTCGCCCTTCCTCTCCCTCTTCGGATTAAGGTTCAGCACACGCTGGCCCGCCATGCTATCGCCGAAACGGGCCTCGAATGTGCCCGACACCGTGCGGCCACCGACACGACGGAATGAGTCGAACCTCTCAGCACCTTCGACGCCTGTACATGCCGCCCACTCGTCCTTGAACGGCAACCTGCCGTCGCCAAGGTCGCTCCAGCGGGTCACGCTTATGCAGGGCACCATGTTCGGAATCGCGTTTGCGCTGCTGTTTTTCCGCTTGCCAGGCGGAGAGGTTGGGGAGGGTGCGGATTCTGGGTCGTCTTCGCTGGGTTTCTTCTTCTTCTCTTCCATCAGCCGTAGCTCGATGAGATATTCTGTCGGGCATTCGGGGCAGCGACGCGTAGGCCGGCATTGTGCGCATTGCCCTGCTGGTCCGGTCCCGCCGCCGATCATGATGTTGGTGTTAGGTTTCGCCGGTCGGCCTACGATGCCTTGCATCATCTCTCCGCGCGCCCGATCTGCGACGCGGTGTACGAGGCCTGGACCGGTGCCGGGGACGTGATCGAGTGCGCATTTAGTGAGAGGAACGAGTTCACCGTCACGCCAGTGGGCGCAGACGCTATAGTGTGGCGTGTAGTCCGTCTTGTCGAAGATGAGGTGTCGCATGCCAGCTGGTGGGAGGTCAGGTTCGGCTCGTACATGGCTGCTTGCTCGCATCAGCAAATGGCCTGTCTTTGGGTTGACGTGGAACGAAGTGGCGTGTGTCCAGCCAGAGGCTTTATCGGTCCAACGCCGACCGAGGCTTGAGGCGTCGACGCCGTATTCGGGCCCAAATTTCTGTGCTCGGATCGCCAGCTGGGCAAAGGAGAAGGGGAGTGAGTAGCCCGGGACGAGGCGGGCTCGTGGTATGACAACGGTTGGGTCGGTGGATTTGGGGCAGTGGAAGAGTGGGTTCAACACTGCTGTGGCCTGCAGCTTCTCCGTCCCGGGATGTGTCCGCAGGTGATAGGTGCCGCAGTTGAAGCAGAACAGATGGTCTGGTAAGCGAGAGTCGAGGTTTAGCAGGAATTCTATCCGAGCTTCAAAGTTTTCCGGCTTCCAAAGAGCTCGTAGAGGTGCGTCGCCCAACCTGTCGAACAGCGTACGCGTGGCAACGGCAAGACTCGCGGCGTCGTTGGGAGCCAGGAAACTGGCAATGTGCTGCCACAGCTCGCGCGAGAGGCTGCCCACGATCTGCTCGCCCGATTCCCGCGGGCCTTCATCCTCAACTTCCTTGATGCCGTCCAACGAATCGTCCGAGATCTTGTGTGCGAGACTGTGCCAGATATCCGTGAACTCTTGCCGCTCGCCCGTCTGCTTGTCGACCGTCTCGCGTGCCTCTCGATATCGCGCGTTATGAGCCTCGAGCGCGCTGACAGGTTTCGTGACGGGTATCGGCGGTGACGATGCGGAAGCTCCGATGGCTGCCTTTGCCTTGGCTATTTGTAGCTGCTGCCATGGCGATGGGGATTCGACCTGCTGCTGCTGCTGCTGCTGCTGCTGCTGTTGGGATTGATCATATGATGGTGGCAATGGTGAGCCTCCCACCTCTTTCCCTATCGACGGTGCCGTCTCGTCATCGGCCCTCTTCTTGAGCAGCCGCCTCCGGCTTGAACGCGGTTTGGACTGAGTGGCTCCCATGTAGCAAGCTGTCACCGCCTCAAAGGTGCGGCCGAACTGCTACAGAATCGAGAGAGCATCATAGCCTTTTGTGTGAAAGTAACTTTCGAACGTCGGAAATGCCCAAGACTGTGGCCGGGTTCAAAAACCCCGTCCGGCATCGCGGAAACTCTGACGTGCGAATCTTCGTCGCGGAGCTACGGCACGATTCTTACATCATCTTTCGCCATGTTTATTACTTTTTCCCGCCTAGCGCTAAAGGTGATCTTCGCTGTCTAAGGTACATGCATGTCCTCCAATCTAATCGCGGTCTGGGTACGCATCACCTTGACGATAAATCCGTTGTTGAGTATGGTGCTGTTTCAGACACTGAATATCCAGCTTGTGACTGGACTTTCTCAAGAGGGCCAGGGCAAAGCCTGATCCATTATCTGCATGTGCAGTTGAAGTCTTTCCTGTGAAGTTTTTGCCTTGCTCAATGTGCAGAAAATTGATGCAGCCTCACACATGCTTGAAACCGTGCCGAATTTCAAAAAAAATCTAATTATTGGTCGCTAAACATCAGCGGCCGCGCCGCCAAACGCCTAGCCTCTCGACTTTCATTCTGAATACACGGTGCCTTACTAGAGCTATTTGTACATACTTGGGTACGGTACAATGCTCAGATCAGCCCTGCGATGTTGGAAATTGCCAGATGCCAAAGTTGCATGAAACTTCTTGAATGAAAGAGCTATCATCATCTCAACACTTTAAATCTGCACAAGAACTCTCGAGATAGTTGTTCAGTCTACATTTTCCTCCTCGACTCTATGAATTATATCTTGTACCTGTAGCGCAAGATGCCGAAAAGTTTCCGAAATCAGATGTTGAGTTTACTGACGAGGCCCTGATCTAATTTTTGCTGAGTTCGCCGACTAGACTTTAGCTTTTAGAGATCCAAACAGCAGATAATTACAAAGTCCTGGGCCATGAATTCTCACATGCGCAATCTTGGAGGCGATATTGGAAAAGACTTGAATAAATGAGTTGAATTATGTACGTATATCTTGTAGCGATGAATATGAGAAATATCTCGACAGACTCGTCGCCACTCTTGGCGAAGTCTCTAGCCTCCTTTGATGAGGCTAATCTCATCCAGCAGGATGGGGGCAGGGTTGGCAACGTCGGTCCAAACGAAGCCGATGGAGACCTGGCTAGAGGGAGTCGTCGGCGCGACGAAGGGAACTACGATCTTCTGCCAGACGGACCCAGCGCGACCAGACACTGTGCAAATTGCGCCACTGCAGGCCGGACCGGAGGTGATGAGCGTATTGCCAATGGAAATCGTGATGACTGGCGTGTTCGTTGTGAGTGCCGAAGTGGGACGGCCTTGGTAGAATGTCAGGGTGTATCTGTTGATCGGGACGAGGGTGGAGCTGAGGGTCTGCGCGATGGTGACCCGCCTCGGGAGACCGGGGGCGCCCGGGAGAATGTAGCTAGAGAGTCATTAGCAGCTGCTATCGTCATAGTATTGAGCAGAGCTGGGTTGGGGTTTAAACGCTTGTTAGGAAGAACTTACAGAGCTTGGCAGCCAGCATAACTGCTATCGCTGGTGACATTGACCGTGGCGCTGCCCTGGTTTACTGTGGCAATCCAGGGGCTTTGACCATTCTCAAAGCCACCATTTTTGGCAAAGCCGTAGTCCGCACTTAGTGAAGTTGCCGTACATGCAGCAGCAGCGACGGTGGAGGAGGATGTGGTTGTCGATGTACTGACAGATATCGAAACTGTCGTAGGGGTAACTATCGACGTGGTCACAACGCTGGATGTGAAAGTGCTGCTTGAGATAGAAGTCGTCGATGTCGAAGTGGAAGACGGAGTAGTGGTGGTGGTGGATGATACACTTGAGGTAGAGCTTGTTGTTGATGTTGTCAGAGTGGTACTGGTGCTGGTTGTGCTAGTGCTTGTAGTGCTTGTAGTGCTTGTAGTGCTTGTAGTGCTTGTAGTGCTTGTAGTGCTTGTAGTGCTGGTGCTGGTGCTAGTGCTGGTGCTAGTGCTGGATATGCTTTCTGATGTTGAGGTTGTTGTCGTTGTAGTCGAAGTCGTAGGAGTGGTGGTGCTGGTAGTGAATGAAGTAGTCGTCGTCGGCGTGATAAACATCGAAGTAGTGGTTGAAGTTGTAGAGGTGCTGGTTACAACGTCGCTGGAAGATGACGTAGATAAGGTGGACGTAGTAATTGTGGTGGTTGTAGTGGCTGTGGTGGAAGTACTCGATGTAGAAGTCGTGCTAGTCGTACTCGTCGATATTGGGATGACAGTCACGCTGCTAGTCAGCGTCGATTGGCCGATAGCGCAGGCAGACGCTGGTGCGGCGCCGTACTGATACAGGTTCAGCCTGTTGGCACCGCCGCAAAGCTGGTTAACGTTGCCTCTGCATGGCATGTTGCAGGTTTGCGAGTCTGAAGCGCAGGTTCCCCCATTGCTGATCTCGTTGGCGCAGAAACACTCGTACGAGTATTCCACCCCGGCCAGGGTGAAGCCATTGCTTTGGCAAGCTGCCAGGCAGTTCTCAATAGTCATGTTGGTGTATCCGCCCGGGACCGGCTCTCCAGTGGTGAGGGTCCTTCCCTGAACATTGTCGGTCCAACACCCCAGGTCGGCCCAGCCCGAAGGAAGGCTGGGGGTTGCTGGCACGCTAGAGTTGGGCAGCTGGTAGAGGTTCAGACGGTTCGAGCCTCCGCAGAACTCTGACTTGTTGCCGTTGCAGGTCATGCTGCAGCCATCAGCGGCTGGAGCGCCATCATTGCTCACCCAAAAACCGCAGTAGCATTCACCGCCGTACTCGACTCCCGCATAGGCGTATCCCGAGGCTCGACAGGCCGAAGTGCAGGTTGCCACAGTCATGTTGGATGAGTCCAGCTGAGTCTGCGGCGAGTTCACTAGAGTCTTGGCGCTGGAGTCGTTGTAGCAGCCCAGCGACTGCCAGCCGTTGGGTCCCGGATTCGTCGTGGGCGGTCCCCCACCGTTGGTGAAGACAGTGAGCCTGTTGCCGGCGCCGCAGGCTTCAGCAGAATTTCCCGAACACTTCATGTTGCACTCCGAGTCTGGCCGTAGTGTTGACGCCTTCGCCAACTGGTAGTCACAATAGCATTCTTGTGCGTATTCGAGACCGGCGTAAGAGAAGCCTCGCTGGCTACAGAAGCCGATGCAAGACTCCTCGGTCATGTTCGCGCCATCCGCGTAAGAACCTCCGGTCAATACTCGGCTGGGCACATTGTCGGTGTAGCATCCTGCATAGTTCCAACCAGAGGGCAAGTTGGTCGAAGTACCAGCTCTTCGTATGATCGACGCTGTAGCAGAAGTCACGATGGCGCCCGAAAGGACAAAAAGCGGAGACCTCATCTTGCTGTCCAAGATTCCAAGACGATCGACACAAACACAATGAGACGCAGAACAAAAGAGGTTGACGGGGATCTGTTAGGCTCTTTGTATTAAGTCGGCAGCTTCAGGTGGAGCAGCTCCCCCATATGCCATATCCGCCACGCAGCCACCACCAGCATCAGCTGGAGCATCGAGCTCGTTGGCGGAGAAGTTCTCGGATAGTTCAATCATATTGTACCCAACGCCCAGCGGTCGGTTCGGTTCGCGAATCCACCCTCAAAAGCTTGGTCTGCCTCGTCACGATAGTCAAGAGGATCAGTAGTCTGAAGCTTAATGCCGACTGTTTGATGCCGACTGTTTGATGCATAACCAATCCGAGTCTGGTAGTTCCGCCTCAAAACAATCTCTCCGGTAAGCGAAGTGCAGCTGGGTGCAGGTGCAAGCCACTTCTGGGCGATCGGGAAGCGCCGTGGCTAGACGACGACGACTGCCCCGTCGCCGCGCTAGGCACCGTTGTAGCTTAGCCGCGACCCGACTGGGAATCTTTTCCGCCGTGAGGGCCAAAAAGAAGCTCTGTCACTTTCCGCAGCCAGGATACAAAAACGTGGCTGTCCGCGTCCCGAACAATGTCCTGCTGGCGCGGGCACAAGTTTAGCCTAGCTCCGATATTTGTTAGTAGCAAGTCTAGATCCGGCCATGGCTGCAGGAACATGACCAGAAAATCCAGTAGCGCGAATGCGTGTCACCCTTTCCTACTTCTCTTTGCGTGCTTCGTGGCCCGATTCTACAGCGAGTAAAAGCCCCTTGGTGAAGAATCGTTGTATCGCTGTTGAAGCCGAGCGGCCCACATTCTCAGATGGCGATTGGTGGCGGGTGCCAAGAAGCGAGGAAGGGTTTGTTAGTACGTGAGTAGTATCTTGTATGCGAGCAGTTGAGGGGCCAGGCGGGGAACGCCCGCAAATTTCAGGCTCGCTGAGTGGCGTCTACATTTCGCCACAGGCGAGCTGAGCTAAAGTCTCAGCACAGTATTATTACTTGGAGGTCCAGCATGTGAAGCCATCATCAATCCCCCCAAAACTCTTCCTCTAGATCATCGCAACAAGCCCTACAGAGGTCTCAGATCGGAGACAAGACCACACCCATTTTGAGATGCCTGAAATGCTTGAGCAAGAAGTTATCAGAGGGCAGTTTATGCATCTGATATCTTTCTTTCATCCTCCTCAAGTCTGGTGGGCAGTCCGAAGAACGTTGAGACCTTTTCAACCGCAGGCTGGACGCTTCAATCATTGAAAATTTTCGCAATTAATAGACGATAGGCTGGACTTTCTACTGTCTGTGCTTATGATCGAGTACCGGTGAGATACGTATCGCGCAAGTTATGAAGCATCAGACACTGTTATTATAAGAGATCATAGATTTATGAGGGAGGTCATTCCGGTCGTATCTCGCGTCGCCCCCACTTTGACGTCGTGAGCCGCAATTTCTTGGCAGCAATCACATCACCAAATAATCTTCTGTGCTCTCGACCCTCGACAGTATTATAATAGGCCGTGCTTTGGGCGTAGATACAATTCAAAGCACACTTATATCGCAACGTAGGAAGTTACACAAAAGCCGGCACGGGGAATACTGTGAAATTGTAGCAACAATATCGTCATTCCAACGACTTCACGTTATTCTTTTCACCTCTGGTGTACACTGAAATTTCGTTGCTTCCCTGTTTGATTTGAAGACGTCACGAAAAAAAAAAAAGGTGTCGAGATATCGTCATGAGTACTAAAAAATTGCGATATGAATTCAACAAATGCCATCTCACAAGATATCTTAAATTAATACTAGTTGAATTGGGTGTTAGCTCACGAGCGTTGTCTCCCGAGAAGAGAGTGCCTAGAACATTCTGGTGATTGCTTCAAAATCCCAAGGCCATGGCTTGGCACTGTTGGACTACTGCTTGTCGACTACACACCAATTTGACAAAGCCTTGCGGCCACCAGCGTCAGATGGGTGCATGTTGCATGACACTGCACCATTTGACTGGGTCGGAGAGGCTCGCACTTCTTCTGCAGCCGTCCACAACAAAGCCGGATACGTGAAACGGGCTTTCGTGTGCCTGAATTCCTGTCAAAAGATCCACACGACTGGGGTACGAATCTGTGAAATTCTTGAATGCAGCTTTTGAGTGGCCTTTGGTAATCTTCAGTGTGCTTAAAGTTTGACAGCGGACGCGTCAAGGCCAGGGATTGAGACACGCAGCACCCGAGGATGTTCACGATAAGCGGGGCTCCTGTCGCCACTGAGATCCGAGCTTGGTGCGATCCGGGAAAATCTTCCGCGGCTGGGTTCAGCATCAAGTGGAGAGCAAGAATTGGACACACTACTTTGATAGCACCATCGTTGTTCTCAATCGAGCAGCTTGTCAGATACCTCGGTATACGCTCAGTGATGAAGCCTTTGATGTAGTAATTTCGATTCGTGTTTAGATATACTAAAGCATGAATGACTGGTTTCACGTATTCTGATAATGTAGCTATAGCATATCTATCTAGGCATCCTTAGAGAGAGTGTGTGAATTCGTGGCGTTCCATCGGCTAAAATCCACAAGTCATCAAGATGATTTTTCGCGTATAACCAAAAGCGTAACAGCCATACGCCGCAGCGACGGCTACTGAAAGTTATTTGGCAGATCATGCGCGATCGTACGGATTTTGCTGGGTTTCCTTTGACTCGGTACGATAGATACTCCGACCACGGTGCCCACGCCAACAGAATTAGTTGCTGCGGCCCGGCTCCCACAATATTGGCCACTAACGCTCTCCAACAGCGTAAAGCAAGGAAGAAACCAACCCGGATTTCTCAGAAACAATCTTTCTCCACTGAGCTGGAGACTCCGCTTGTGGTGAGAGCCATTTCTTTCCATGTGGGGAGGAAGAATTTGAGTGGCGTTTGGCTCGGTGGTGGTCGCCGTGACGAAGGCAGCTTTGAAGCCAGAAAAGTCAGGCTAAGAGATCCACATCAAAGTTTAAGGACTCTCTCTGCCTTGAGGATCCCGCACCAGCATGAGTCTAATTACTTGCATTTGCGTGTGTTTGTTTGCTATACTGTACCCGTCAATAGCCCTTTGGACAGGTCCCAGGAGCTATCGATAGGCGCATTCAGAGGCGCATCTTAGCGACTGCCTTTCTTTGCAAAGCCATCATGCAACCGTGAACCAGATGGTGGTGGATGCAAGCTTATTTGCGCAGATGCAATTGAGGGGCTACGAAAGACGCAGCGCACCTCGTCCAGTCGTGTGAATCATCCTCTACTCTTATGTAATGCCTATTGGATGTGTCTGAAGTTTGGCACGTGGCGTTTGTCCTTTCACATGTCAGCAGCGCCTCTTCTTCCTTCAGACATCCAAATTTCATATCGAGCACGCTCTGCAGAACATTCCGAGTGTCACGGAGGACAATGGAGGGCGTCCTCCGAGAAATCAGTGAGGCACCTTGATAGGGAAACATACCTGGCGAAATCCTAGCTTTTGAGCTACTCCATGGATATGCTTCAATCCACTCGCGCATAAATCCCCTCTCTCGGTATCCCAGATGGATCATTGCTATTATCGCCCAGGCGCGAACAACAGCGTGTGGAACGATTCGAACATCGGCTGAGCCATCGCTCAAGTGCTTGAAAGTTGACTTCAAGCTCTTCGTCTGCGGGGAAGCTCAAGCAACTACGCCTTTTCCGGGAATGGATCGTTGCGCCATCAGCGCGTTCGTCGCGATAAGCTTCCTCTAGCCTCGCCCGTCATGCAGAAGATCGAGCCAGCTCGCAGGCGTCAGAAGCATGTTCGCCCTGATCATATCCTCCCACCTGACAGCTCAAGGCTGCAGGTTACCAGTGACAGGCTTTCTCAAGGCTGTGCGCATGCTGTAGAAGGAGTTGAGGTCGCTGCTTCTCTTCTCAACAGTATCCAATGATCATCGTTTCATTGTTTCCTTAATGTGCATCCTTGTCTGCCCGACGAAAACGGCGTTGCGCAGATCAATGCAAGCTCCACCCGAGTTTCGTGTCGCTCCTGATATCTCATGCGATGCGTTCTCCACCACGTACTCTCGTATTCGCTAACGAGATGGTTCGTACAGTATCTGTCCAATCCTAGCCTGTACTCGGATGACAGTGGAGGGCGATCCATTCACCTCTACTGAGCTACTGATGTCTCTACTAACTGCCTACAAATATTTTATACAGTCCAGCTTTTCTACGAGCCTTTCACCACTTTTTTTTCTACCTTGATCAGCTATTCTGTGTCTTTCCACTAGTCACCATGGCTTATGTCGAGTCGAATACCCCACAGTTCCATCTCAAGGAACTGTACACCAACAAGTCCGACGGCGTTGCTGCGGCGCCGCCAGAGCTCTCAGCGGCATCCTTCACGAAGCTTGAGCATTTCCTCCTTTGGGCCGCCGAATCATCCACGGGAGCCACCGTTTACGCACCCAGCGAGGGTGTCGAGGGTGGTCGTCGAACAGACTACAAGACTTTACTCAATGTCAGTCGTACAAGGGCTCAAATCCTGCAGCAGATAGAGCCTTCGAGCCAGCGAATCGTGCTGCTACACTTCGATGAGCACACGCGCAACATGGAGTGGATGTGGGCGGTCATCCTCGCCGGATATCTGCCTGCCTTCTCCACTCCACTCTCATCAGACCCTCAGCAGCGCCAGCACCATCTACAGCATGTTCACAAATTGCTGAACAACCCGCTTGTTCTAACCTCCAAATCGCTCCTCGGCCTGTTCAATGACGTGCCTGAGCTGGAGGTGCAGACAGTCGATGAACTGGAGAGCGCATCCTTGGACAGCCAGTCAGACCCCTTGGCCGCGTCATACAATGCTGAGTTTGAGCTCTCAAAGCAGCGCCGCACGGGAACCGATCCCGCCATACTGATGCTCACATCCGGCTCGTCTGGAAATGCCAAAGCCGTCGTTCTCACGGCTTATCAGCTTGCCAGCTCCGTGCTCGGCAAGCGCGAGAACTGGGAGACCACCTCCGACTCAGTCTTCCTGAATTGGATCGGATTTGATCATGTTGCCTGTCTCTCAGAGATACATCTGCATGCCCTTGTCTGCCAGGCAGAGCAGGTAAACGTGCAGGCACAGGATTTGATAGTCGACCCTTTGATGTTCATCAAGCTTCTTAGCAAGCACCGTGTCTCACACACGTTCGCACCAAACTTCTTGCTGGCGCTACTAGACAAACGGCTTTCTGAGGCCAGTCCTGAAGAGTTGGAAGGAATTGATCTTTCGAACTTCCGCAGCCTTCACTCGGGAGGCGAGGCCAACGTCGTTCGCACAGTGGTCGACCTCAACTCAAAATTACAGAAACTAGGAGCACAGGGTCAGGTGATACGGATAGGATATGGCCTGACCGAATCGTCAGGAGCTCTTGTCTATGGCTGGCTCGATCCGGCCTATGAAGCTGCTGAGAAGCACGAATTTGCATCCATTGGCCGCCCAATTACTGGTGCTCAGGTCCGTGTCATCAACGCACAAGGCGAGCCAGCCGCAGTCCGCGAGGTCGGATCGTTCGAACTGTCAGGGCCGGTCGTTTTCAGAAGCTACTTTAACAACGACAAGGCCACTGCTGAAGCTTTCACCACCGACGGCTGGTTCGCCACCGGCGATCGTGCCTACATTGACGAAACTGGTAAGATAAACCTTGCTGGTCGCTCAAAGGAGCTGCTTAACATCAATGGTGCCAAATACTCTCCCACTGAGCTTGAACGTGCCGTCGAGAGGGCCAACTTTCCACGACTTCTGCCCTCATACACTGCCATCTTCTCGCATCGTCAACCTGGCAGCTCCACCGAGAGCTATGTGATCATGTATGGCCTCAAGAGAGCCACATCGAATGATGCGGACGACCAAGACACAAACATCATGATCTCCAAGCTGCTCAGTGCCATAATTGGCCTGCGGCCGGCGTACATTGTCCCTCTGGACCCTGTCTCGTTTGACAAGTCGACACTTGGGAAGCTCTCACGGGCGAAGCTGCGAGGAAGCTTCGAGCGAGGTGACTTTGATGCACAGAAGATCAGTCCCGTGGAAGCCCTCCTAGCAAGCGTTGCTCAAAATCGGATTCCTCCAGCTACACCCACCGAGGCTGCTGTGGTGGAGATTCTTGGCGAGATGCTCGATCTGCCTCAGGAAGCAATTTCAACCACCAGCCACATCTTCGAGATGGGCTTGACTTCGATCAGTCTGTTCAGCTTCGAGCGAGCCCTGCGCACAAAGCTCAATCTTGGCAAGGAAGTTTCCATCATCACGTTGCTGGGCAACCCTGTCATCAACGCAATCGCCGAAGCCATCGACACCGCCCAGTCTCGCGAGTACAGGCCAGCAGTCCGACTGCAAACGCACGGGAAGAAGACGCCCCTGTGGCTGATACACCCAGGCTCCGGCAGCGTGGTCGCCTTCCTGCCTCTATCACGAGTCATAAACGACCGACCCCTATACGCACTCACAGCACGAGGTCTATCCAAAAACGAAGACCTGTTCTCCAGCATAGAAGAGATCTGCGACGTATACTACAAGGCGATCAAAGAGACGCAGCCGTCGGGTCCGTACGCCATCGCCGGCTACTCCTTCGGCGGCATCATCTCGTTCGAGCTCGTGAAGCGGCTCGAGGCGAACGGCGACGAGGTCGCCTTCTGCGCCACCCTGGAGTCGCCGCCCCACACCACCACCATTGTCGAGGGCATCGACTGGACCGCCACCGCGGTGCTCATGTCGTACTTTATGGAGCTGATCGTGCAGGCCGACGTGCCCGTGCTGCGGGAGCGGTTCGCCGGCCTCGGCCGCGAGGAGCTGATCGACAAGCTCCTCGAGGTCGCTCGGCCCGCGCAGAAGAAGATGTACAACGTCGATGCGGAGCAGCTGACGGCCATGGTCAACGTGGCGGCGAACTTTGTCGAGCTGGCGCGAGGATACAGGCCTGGGGGTATTGTGAACAAGATGGACATCTTCTATGTTACGCCGCTGTATAATGTTGGCGTGGACAGGAAGAGGTGGGTCAGCGAGCATCTGTCCCGGTGGCAGGAGTTCTCGCAGACCCCTATCGAGCTGCATGAGTGTGAGGGCGACCATGCGGACATGTTGAATCCGGGCTATGTGGAGGGCTTCAAGCAGAGGCTGAACAAGGTGCTGGCTGCTAGGGGAATTTGAAGCATTTGCGGTAAGAGAGTGGCTCAGAATGCGATGCTTCTCTGAGAAGAGTAGTGCAAATATACACCTTTTCCATCAGACTGCCCAATTTGTCCTGATCTTTTTGGAACTTTCAAATCTCACAGAATATTTATGTCAGGTAGAATATATGTTACTTTCATCGTTCAATTCAAGGAGACGGCCCCTTCATATGAATTCTCTCCGCCACTCGTTTCCCGTCATCTCGCTTCCTAGCCAAACGATGACAAATACTCACCCTTCCCGCCCCTCCCGTAGCCTCTGTCCCAAAAATTCAATCATAAGGTTCTCACATCCAGCTCTCGAGTGAGCAACGCCAGGCACAGTGTCAAACCTAATATCCAATCCCCATCTTCTCCAATTCTCGCACAACTCCCTCGCCTTCTCTAGCCGTGGCCTCTTGTCTGGACGACTCCCAACACCAGCCAAATCAAACTGCTCCGTCATCACATCCTCTTCTCCCACTATAATCTGCAACCTGATCCGTCTCAACGCGTTCATTTTAATGCCACCAAACCCGCGAAATATCTCCTCCATTCGGTATGTGCCTTGAGGCCATTGCAGTACCTCACTGCTCTCTTTGCCATCCTCAGCAACAGTAGCAGTGGAAGTACTTGGCTGATCGACACCACTCATCAACGTAACATCTCCTGGAGCTCCCACAGACGCCGAGATGATTCGGTCAGGATGCAGGTACATGAATCGGTGCACGAACTGGCCACCACCGCTGTATCCGACCATGTGGAACGTGGAGGTCTCGATCCCGTCGCCATAGCGCTGAGACACCTCGTCGATCATGGCGAGCAGGATCTCGTCGTATCGGATCTCGGCTGGGCTGTTGCCCGACATGGAAACAGATCCTGGTGCGTTCTTGGCATCATTGTGGTCATCGGAGTGGGCGACGAGGCGCTTGTAGCTGCTCAGGTCCTCGGGACCCGTGATTCCAGCTGGGAATAGAGGAGCGAGAACAGCACAGGCTGTGTCAGGAGAGTCGGCGAGTGGGATCAGCGAGTCTCGTGCGGCGAGGTGCTCGCGTCGTGTGCCATGCATTGTTATCACGAGCGGGAGTTTGGGGCTAGGGTTGGAAGGAGTTGAAGGGGAGGCGGGAGGGAGAAAGTGCGCATCGGATATGTACAGGGCATAGCTGAAGCGTTGGTCTTGTTGCAGAGCAAGTGTAGGGGTTTTGCCGGTGATGAATAGGGATGCGAAGTATTGCCGTGGAAAGGATGAGACGGGACGCATGCTTGATTAGACGGAAAAGTGAGGTGACGTATGAAAAGGTCCGAATATGTTTGTAGCACGAAAAGGCGAATACACAAAAATTTGAAGATGAACAAAAAGAGGAAGAACATGAAGCTACATAAATGAATCATAAAATGTGAGCCCTGATCTTAGATAAAACAGAAGCATATCAGATGGACAAGTTGAAGGATTGAGGGATATCTGGGAATAACACGGTGTTGTCCTAAGAGGGAAATTTTCACGACATGCTGCTGTCGTGTTTCATGCACGTACTATCACGTTACCGGCCAAGCTAAAGAAAATAACCACTGCACCGCCAATGAGTAATGTTGATCATTTTTTGGAGCAAAAGCTCACAAGCTGGTAGAGACTGGCCCGGTCGTTTTTCGCATAAAGAGTATCTTGGAACGAGAGAAGTGATTAAATGACGCGAGTCACTTCGAGCAAGCTTCGATTGTTGGGTCGTAGCAAATAACATGCCTTTAGCCCGTCAAAGCTCAAGACAAATCAGTAGTTAATAGGTAATATGGTCAAGATGCAGGCAGAACCCCAGTCGCTTGATTTTGTGTCACGTGGTGGACAGGTCAGTGCAACATCTACAATGGAGTCGGAGCTGTAGACCAGAAGTATTGGTGAGAATTATATTCCCGAAATTTAGTTGCTGTATAGGCATCTTTGTAGCGATTTCATACTCAGCAATCGTGATTTCCATGCTCAGAAGACAAATAATTAAATCTCCGAGATCAAGGGCACCCATCAACAGACATTCGACATCTGTTCAATTTGCATGCCAAACCGGTGTGTGAACATCTGCCAAGTACCTGCTTGGTCTATATTTCCCGGTCTCAGTGAAAACGTGCCCAGGTACCCAGGTATCCAGGTACCACCCAGGTATCCGTCCACCACCTTCCTATACCAGAACAGCAACGCGAGCGGGTCTAAGGGACAGCCTTAGCGTTGAGAGGGCTTAAGTCCGGTTGCGTGGCGTTTTGATGGACAAATTTTGACTGGCTCGGAGAGAAGCACATTTTCTTGATGATTCCATCTATCACCTGATCAAGCACAAGAGCAGCTGCCCGCGTCTTTGTGGCTCAGCAAGAAGTCACCCTCTGATTCCTACTACGAAAGAATCAAGGCAATTTGATGGATTCAAGGCAATATGCGCGATACAACCCCTCATGTCTTTCCAGTGGTGTCTGATTGGAGAAATGCCATCAGATGACAATTCGTCAAAAAGTAGACAATTTCTCGGCCTGCAAATTGTCTTCTCGAGGCTTTCATCCCTGGTCAGTCGTGACGATGGCTTTGGTCTGCAGATGAACAATGCCACCGAAGGATTCTTTCCTAGTTCTTGCGCAACCGAGCGTAGTAGGTAAGCGTACGCTCTATTGGATTGATGGCTCGCGCTAAGATGCGTTTGGGTGTGCGGCTTCGGGGCTTGGTTGAATGGCATTGTGGCTATGCCGCGCGACTGGGAGCCGCAAGTGTTTCAACCCGCACGCGAGCCCAGGCTATTCTGCTGAACGCCCGAACGTTACCGTGGTGGAACTAGTGATCACTAATGCGAGTGAATCGCCTGGCGTCTCTCTATCGCGCGCGCGGCGTAGCCTCGTCCGTTCTATGTGCGGAGAGTTCGCTGGTCAAGGTAATATCAGTCAAAGATGGCCAAACTTTCTCTTGTTTTAAGATAGCCATGCGAGCAACGATACGTTTAATCTTCCCTCTTCCCTCCCCGTGAGAATCTCCTTTTGCCGGATCTCCACTTCCAGCTAGATCGTTAGCTTACCGACTCCTTCGCCTCCCCGCCGAGCGTTGCGGTGTCATGGCGCCAGCAGTTCCCTGTCACGGCGGCGGTGCCAATGGCCATGCTGAGGACCAATTACATGCCGACAACCACTTGCAAGTCGACAATCACTTGCGTGCAGATGACCGCCAGCATTCTCACGGCTACGTACATTCGCAAGATGTGCAGCACCATGTCATCGACACAGCTGAAGACGTTGATTACAGCAGTCCGTCAGAAAAGCTCAACTCAGACCTGCAGATCGCCTGGAATGGGGCCATGGATAAAGATTACTATGTGACATCCACGACCTACTACAACGTGCAGGTTCTAATGCTATACTGGGAGCCAAAGGTTGATGATCTCAACGTGCGTGACGAAGTCGATCAGCTGGCTGCCGTATTTCAAGACACGTACAGGTTCGGGGTGACGAAACAGCATATTGTCAGGGAAGACAAAAGAGTAGCACAAACTCAGATCAATCGCATCGTGGCAAACTGGGTGCATGACCATGATGGACTCAAGACCCTCCTCGTTGTCTATTTTGCAGGCCACGGCACGCCAGGAGACCCTGGAGAAATCATCCTGAGTGGCTTCTACGAAAATCCGGACGATATTCGGAAGCGGATCAATCGCGTCGTCTGGAACCAGACCGAGATGATCCTTCATGGTGCCCAGGCCGATGTTTTTCAGATCTTTGACTGCTGTTATGCGGGCGCTGTGGGAGCACCCGAGGCCATTGCCTACCGCGGCGGGAACACCAAGGTCTGCGAGTACCTGGCTGCGTGCGGCGAAAAGCAATTGACTTCTAGGCCCGGGTCAGAGTCCTTCACATCTGCTCTTATCTGGGCGTTGAAGGAGAGCTCCCATCAGCCCATAACGACAACACAGCTGGTTCACAAGATCCGGGAGGCGCCCGACTTTCGAAGGCACCGTCCAAACCAGATGCCAGTCTTGCGCAAGAGAGGTCCTCCCAGCGGGCATGAGAGGCTCGTGCTATTCCCATTGAAGCTCAACAGCATCGACAGGACATTTTCCAACGTTTCCATTGCATCAGATGCGCCGATAACCAAGTTCAATTCTGGACAACAAATCGTCACTTTGAAGTTTGTTTTTGAGGCCAGCCCTAAGCCAGAAGATATCGCCAATCTTGGCAAGGATATGAACTATGTTGTTCATAACCATGGTCTGGAGGTCAGCCGAATAATGTGGGCGGGAATAAAGCCAAGGCATGCCGCCTTCACAAAGACAGCGGATCACTTCCGGAACAAGTTGACCAAGATCAGAGAGAAGCGAAACTTCACAGAACACAGTGTTCCGGAAGCCGCAGTAAGATTCATCAGTGACATAAAAGAGAATATCGAGGCACAGGGCGATAAACTCGACGAGCTTTCGAGCGACTTTAAGCATCACGTCGAAGAGTTTGGAGCACATACAGAGTCGAGGCGGCTCGAGCGGAGGGCATCGGACCAATGATCCGACGGTTTGCTTCCAATGGAGTCATGTTTGCGATTCAAATTGTCGGGTATGTCCATCGCCTTTTCGACATCATTAAGAGGGGACCAACAGGTGTCTGGGTTATAATTTGTACATTGGGCGTTGGGTATGGGAAACGCATAACAGGCGAATAGTCACGGGTGGGGATTCTGATGCAAGAGCATTGCAAATTGTAATTTACCTTGAGACATCTTCAAGTTGACAGCGGCTTTCCTCAAGGATTCGCGCAGACGGTTCAAGCTTTCGTATTTAAGCGCTCGAACCATTTTCAGGAGGCAAGAACGATATTACCCCGAACTCCGTGTATTCTTTGAGAAAATTTGGGTTTCCCTTAAATGTTTAAGACCTCTGCGCACTTGTTCAATTTGCCAAGTAATATACACGCTTCACATTTGATGTTAAGTGAAGCTCTTATAAGAAGTGAGACCATAGACATCTGCAATACAACTGGGACAAGCTGACCCGCGTGGTGACTTGTCTCGTACATGAAGCGAATCAACTGCATTGCAGAGGACGATGCATAACTCATACACATCAAATGCCACGGGGAACAAGGTTTTGTCCTTGATGGATCATTACATTATGCTTGTGAAGATGACAGCATCAGGCTGGTGATCATCTCATAGAAAGCCTGAAACAAGGCCCACGAGGCTCCAGCAGCGATGATGCGTGGCACTTCTTGCCCTTGTCAGCCAGACGAAAATATGTGGTATCGAATGATACCTAGGGGATTTAGCCGCACGTTTTGCGCCCGGAAACGAGGCGGCAGCTGGGCGCTTGAGACGGCCCAAAAGATAACGTGCTGAATGAAGCTAAGCCGAGTGCCACCACTGCAGAGCCTTATTACTGGCAGCCGATGATATAATAGAGGGGCAAAGTCGTCCCTCCCCGGGTGGATCCTGCCAAATCCCCTGCCACCACCGCTGTACCGTCCCTGATCTACCAGACAAGAAAGTGCCTCACCACCAGTCAATAAAACCTCTCTCCCCCAGGGCACTTCACACCCGCCTTATAGAAAGGCACAGACGCGATCTATACGCCCGAGCCTAGCACACTCGTTCTGACACTATTTCTATTTGGAAGAAGTGCAGCTTCTCCTCTCCCACTTATATCAAATTAACAAAGCCCGCTCTTGGAACTGAAACCTTGTCGCACAAGGCACACGCAGATCATCCAAATGGCTTCCAGTGACTCTGCCCAAGAGCAGCAGCAGGCTCTGGTACGTCTCTCCGACCGCGTGAACCGTGGCACACCGTCTCCACTCGATGCTTGTACATCCTCACTGACATGGCTGGCCTAGTATGAGCAACGCACAAGCGTGCCGGCCGACGCCGACCATGTCGGCCCTCTGGAGCGATCGTGGGTGAATAAAGGGAAAGGCGCAGCCAAACCGGTAAGCTGGCTTTCTGTGTGCACGAAGAAACTGAAGAAGGCAAGGCCTGACTAATTTCTCCTGAATTAGCCTCCCCAGCGTTACTTTGTAGATGACAAAGTCTACGCGAAGCAGACGGAGAATGGCTTCTTCGAGGGTGACTGGATCGTCGTCCAGGCCGATATTATAGAGACGCCAGGGACATCCAAGTTTCACTGGGAGTTCCGCATCGAGGACCGTGGCGGCAAAGCCAATCCTCGATGGGTCCGAGAGACGTTCCTTGAGCGGCAATGAACCTCGCCGCTTAGCCTCTCGATTTGTCTCCAAGTTCTCTGCATCTTATCCGAGATATCAGGGGTATTTACAGGCCGGACCATGGCTAGTCATCGTCTCGTGTGAAACCCATGTACTACAGCGACTTTCGAAGTCGTTCACTAGAGCACGGGTGCGCGTGCCACTGGTGTCAGCCTGGTGCCCGGTTTTGCTTTGAATTTTTCCGTTATCGCTTTAATGATGAATGCCTTATACACCGTTTGTGTCTGGTTATGCAGTATTCGTGATAATGTCTGCATATGACCTGTGGCACACGACAAACGTACCTACCTCGCAAGCTGCTCGTGGCTGAAGCTTGGTGGTCGACCTATTTCAGGTGTCATTGCTCCTGCCTCAGCCTCGCGGCATACTGGCAGACTCGGGGCCACCGGGTGCGCCACTAGGCTTTCGCCACAGAATGCGTTTTTGGGACTAGCGCACATCACCAGCCACCCAGCGTGGCTCGGGTTTTTTTGGCCTGACACGCTGCCCAGGCGATTCCTTGCCAGGGATCTTCCCCCGATGCGCCTAGTGCTCCGCGGCCAGAGGCAAAAATGCCTTGGGACAGGCCAGTGGAAGGCTGGTCTCCAATCGGAGTCCCCTCTACGAGAACACTGCTCAGCCGGTCAGTGCCTCTCCAAGAGCCTTGACTGTTCCTTGCCAGGGCTTTCCGGCTAGATGGACTCGCGTCGGGCCCGTATTACTTTGACCTCCTTAAAACTTTACATTCTCATAAAATCTGTTGTTTCCTCGAATTTGATGAATTGTTTGTAATGTGCCTTTGAAACTGGGATTGCTGTTTTGAGCATCTGTTGTGCTGGCATTTCGTTCATGTTACTGAAAGACTCAGTCTTTTGAGAGATCCTGCCGCGATTTGACACCCTTCTGTGGGTACATTCCGGGAAAGCGCTGGTTAAATGGATTCAAAATCGCCGCCGACCTCGAGTTCGGAAGAGTCTTCTTTTGAGAAATCACAAGACACACGAAATACAACTTTTCTAAGCCGTGCTGGCACGATTACATGTTTGTCTTATCCAGTCTCTTTGTCCGTGCCGTGGCTAATGATCATATGGCAGCATCTTCTCTTCACAGGGCGCAAACATGGGCCTCTACCGTGGGCGCCGCCGTGCGGCCAAACATAACCAACAACAAAGGGCTGACTCGAGTGCGCACAAGTGCGTTGATTCTGCCTGACATTTGCTTTTCCTTCTACGGGAGACTGACTTGTGTAATAGTGGAGGAATACCCCAACGGTTATCCGAAGCTCAGCTTCGTTCTCAACAGTGACGAGTCCTTCATGATGTATCGCCAGTTTGGCCAGCTCCATGCTCGTACTCTCCTCTACAAGCAGGATGAGATCCGAGCACTCGAGCAGGAGCTGGCTCGGCTGGACGCCAGCGATGACTCGCATCCCCGGACGCAACTCTACCTTCAATGCCGAGCAGATGATGTCTCGCGACGCGACAGTCTAAAGCCAGGGATGCGGCGGTCAAGACAACAGTTGATGCAGGAGATTGAGCGAAAACTACTCGAATATGGTAACTGATATGCCATCGAAATTTCGAGACCATGTGTACTGATACTGCTCTTTAGGAAAGCTATTGAAGCAGACAGCCCGATTGCAAAACATGACCAGACCATCCAACCGCGACCATGCCTCCGTATCCAACTTCATCGAGAACGAGGAA
The DNA here is from genome assembly GCA_027478595.1 of Erythroxylum anguifugum. Lineage (NCBI taxonomy): Eukaryota > Viridiplantae > Streptophyta > Magnoliopsida > Malpighiales > Erythroxylaceae > Erythroxylum > Erythroxylum anguifugum. The sequence continues at coordinate 187,606 of JANIPN010150969.1, forward strand.
CCTCTTGTCGAGGACGATAAAGACTTCATCTACAACAAAGAAGACCTTGTCATGCTCAGAAACGACGGCGGCCGACCTTGGCTCGACGTGGTGCTGGAGTCTTGGCTCAATTTTGTCATCCGGCTCTACCCGTCGCGAGTACTGCGTCGGGCTTTCTCGTCCAAGGTGAGTCAACACGGAGAGTGATTCAGATGAACGGTCTCTTCCTTACTCGCTCACATGGCTGCCTGACCACCGCGGCTGGCCACTGCCCTCTACATGACTCCATACTGACCCCTGACAGGCGAGCCAGGCAAAGACATCAGACCCCAACTTCCACTACGTTGAGCCGAGACGAATCAGCATGCTTGTCACCCTGCTGATAGCTCTCGTCATCCTCCCGGTCACCGTCGTACCGATCTACATCCTGTACTGGCTAGTCAACATCAAAAACACGCCCGTCACGGACCCAGCCTGCATCGCCGTTCTGCTCATCAGTGGCTTCGTCTTCTCATTGGGTCTCGGCGTCTTCACACAAGCGAAGCGGCACGAGATTTTGACAGCAGCAGCTGGGTGAGTATACACTTGTTTTGCCTTTTTTTCCCTTCTTCTTCACTTTCTTGTCACTTTCTACTACAACAACGGATGTGTTTTCTGGGGCATATTGATGGGACCACTTGCGTTGGCCCAATAACGACTTTTTGCATAAATGCATAGAACTGGGAAAGGAGGCTATTGTCTTCCGCTGGGTAATGATGTCAAAACTTTGCATACGAATGTGGCTGCGCTCAATGACTTCGATATTGGAAAAAATCTGGACAGCTACGAGTAGCGATCCATCTTCTGCCTGTCTATTTTCCTGCTTTCTACGTACAGATGTAGCGGTGGGCAAAGACCCTAGACTGACATAATGACCATGATCAGATACTGCGCTATTCTCGTCGTTTTCCTAGGCAATCCATCAGGACCAGGATCTGGTGCTTCCAACGGTAGCTGAAGGCTGGCGGTTGAAATGATTTAAAGTTCATACACGTCTTTCAGACTTCCCACACCGCGTCTGGACCGAAAGCATAGCGTTCGTCAATCTTGATGAGGCAGAAAAGGCAATTTTTTGGGTAATATCACTCTGGGCGGATCAAAAGGGAGCAAAAGAGGTGTGAACAGGTGAGTTTCTCACTGATTTCTCGAGACGGCGACGAGTCCGTCAGGAGGCTGCTTTTTGGATATAGCGACGCTTCCTGTAGCCGTAGCAGAGTTTTCTGCAGCAGGCACTCGACGGAGACTTTTCCATCACGAGGGTTGGAGGAAAGGGTGTACCTGGTGCTGCTTTTTCTCTCCGCCCACGGGCGTGGTGGCAAAAGAAAGGGCGGCTCAAGGCAGACTTGTCAAGCACGGTCCAGCAGTTCGCCGGCTTATACGCACGATGCATGACACACATGAAGGCTTCCATGGTGACACGGACAGGCAAGCTCTTCGGACGATCAAAGACATGACTCGGGGGTGATGATGATGATCCACATGACTATATACAAGGCACCTCTCGCGAGAATTTATATGACTCTGACGACCTGCTGCGTCTCTGAGCGTCGATCATGATTCGCAGTATCTGGACGTTGCACGTATATGGCCGCCTTGTTCAGTCATCGTAGTCGCTGTCTCGCTGGCTTGAGGATCTATCACCCTCCTCAAGCTTCGATTGACAGCTGTAGCAGTAGCGACTCGAACTTCGGGCCTAGGCAGCGAACCCCGATCGTGGAACTTGGTGAATCGTCTTGGCAGCAGAGCCAGAGCTCTCTTTGTTCACCGAGTTCGAGCACCGTCATCTGACCATCCACGTGGAGGCCACCAACCGGGCGTCGTCATGAAACACCATGACAAAGGGATCTCGAACACAGTCGGGGCATACAAGGCAAATATGAAGTCCTGGAATCCCTTCATCATAGTGGAAGTAACCGCACAATGACACTTTGGTACATAGATCTCACTTCCAGGGCGGCACGTTCGCAAGGGCGTTCTTCAGAAATTTGATGGCTACAGAAAATGTAAAGTCAAAGTGGCAAGACATGGACGAGGAAAACCTCAACATCAAGGGATGCGTACGCCCACGCATTCGCCACAAACTGTCCCACGTGGGGTTAACATATGGCTGTACCTAGAGTTTCTAGGCAGGCAGGCCCGGGTACCTGGCAAGAAATCGACTCGGGCGGGTGCGTGGCGCTTTCCCCAAGCCTTGATGATCGTTCCACGCGCGGGGGAGCAACTGCCTGCGCCACACATCTCCCCCCCAAAACAGAAATCTGCCTGGCTTGTACCAGTGGCGCGGCGTCGTGCCCATGACCACAAGTAACAACTTCAAACGGCGACCTGAGGCTGGTGCAGCCCGCGTGCCATTTCTGTAATTCTGTGGATGGTACCTTCCTTAATAAAACTGCCTGACGTTTACCTGTCATCAGGCTTTGAGGAAATTTGCCTGCTGTGCGTCATCTGGTAGCGCGCAGTAGCTTTTGCGGTAGGTGCACACGCATACTAGCACCCCCGGTAGGTTGCCGTTTGATCGACTTGCGTGCCTGGTACGGTTACTCGCTGCTGGAGTCTATCGTCGGCCTGGGTGGGTCAGGTGAGGTTCTGTAATCCGCTTTCCCCGGGGTCCCCCCTGGTGTAACTGACTTTCGTTGCGGAGATTAGTGGGCAGAGGCACACTTTCGGCGCGACTCTCACTTCAAGTTGGTGTTTTTTGCTTGTAACGCAAACGATGTTTGGCATTTTGGCCTTGAACTTTTAAGCACTCTTGGGCCGCCCATATAGTGGCAACTAGCTTCTATAGTTGAGTCAGAACATGCAGGAAGAATCTCTCTTGCAATAATTTCTGATTCACATGTATTCATTTGGATCTTTGTTCCTTTGTGGTTATGTTTTCGGCAGCTGAACGCCTGTATAAGAGCGAGATGATGCAAAAAAGGACTGTCAAGCGTTTTCCAGAATATGCTCTCTCGTGCGAACATTGCGTGATATTGCATATGCTCATGCAATGATGGTATTTGCTCGCACTCGCTCTCATCCTCCATGTCTACCCTCCTATTTTGATCATTGTCAGTGCGATGTTGTTGGGCGTAAAACCACAGCTTCGACTGACAACCTATTTCCGCTCGAGCTAAAAACTACCCATCTTCTATGCATCGAATGAGAAAAACACTCCCGTCACCGATCATGATTCCGGTGATACACCAAAACCCTGAAGAGGGACGTCTTTGGTGTGGGTCGTCTTTGATGACACCAAGTGTTTGAGTAGGCGAGACAGAAGACCCACGATGCTCTCCAGCTTGAAGAGCCTGGACGAATGTGGACTGATGTGGCGTGAGTCGGCACACGCCACAGACCTTTGCTACAAGTTGAGATGCAAGCATCAGTCCACAAGCCCTTCGATCTTGCTCTTGCAAGTCAACGCTGCATTTACTTGGAACCATTCCTCACTCCACGAAGATCTTATCTGGGCATATACATGTTGTGTGATGTCTTGCAAGTTATCTGTCTCTCACTTTCGGCCAGCTGCATGGACATTTTGAAACCTCAGAGACAAGAAGGGACCAGTCCATCAACCTATATCGGGCACCACTATGATTTCAAGTATTTTGCATGAAACGCCACCTCACGAGCTGCTAACAGCATGCTAGCTCAAGGGCTGTTTGCATCTAAATGTACATGTATAAGGCCGGCTGAAGCCACTAACCTGCAACTTTAAGGCTGTCGGTCATCGTTGAATTATTCTGTAAATCGAATAAGGGCATTATACAACATGTCTGCTATCGCTACAGATCTTCATCCTCGTGTAGCTGCAGCCATGGCCACCGTTGCGTCTGATATCTCTGTGCCATCGCGAGGTGTCGGAAGTGATGCTGTCAAGGATGTGCCGTTCACACACTCTCTCGAAGATGGCCTTGTCGGTGGAAATACGAAGTGAGTGCAGCAGCAGGGGCTGTGGCTTCCGTCCGAGTCACTGGTTGATGTTCGTCAAGTTTTATCACCGATCTCTACATTGCGCCTGAGAATCGCAGAGCGGTTGACAATTTCTACGGCAATGAAGCCATTACACGGTGGGCCAAAGGCATCGATACCGATGGTGCCCAGCTCAAAGAGCTCCTGAGATACTTCATCGTGAGTTTACATACGCCCCGTAATGATCGTGCACCGAGCTGAGCGCAATCTCGACACCAGCAAGATTACTTCTACCTTGTCGATTACATCAAGTTCAAAGCCCTCCGCGCCATCTCAGTCCCCTTCAATCAGTATGATACATTCATTCGCGAGATTCAGAGTACCGCAGAGGCATCCAGATGGGTCAGCGCACAGCTCAAGAATATCGAAACAATCGGCAGACACATTGACAAGCTCGAGAACACGAACGAGTACAGCGACCCGGCAGCGCTAGTTGCAAACTCTGACCGCTCAATTGCTGAGCTTGCCTACGCCAATTTCCTGCAAAACAGCGTTGAACGAGGCGATTGGTTCGATGGCCATGTCGTGACAATACCCTGCGTTTGGGTGAGTAAATCGTGCTGTGGTCTGCTTTGTGCCTTCTGGACTGTTGACATATTACCTACAGGGTTGGTCCGACTTGGCTATTAGGTTGCTAGAGAAGGAAGACACTGCACGGAGTGAGTCTGGGTTTTCGATATTGCCCTCCTACACACTCCTTATACGCTCTTAGCTGGAATCTTTTACGATCTGTGGCTCGCGCCCAACGTCAACTTCGCGAACCAAAAGCCGGAATACAACGGCTCGGCCATTGAGCTTTACAGTAGGTCCCGAATCACCCGAAGGTCCGTCACCGAAAACTGACTCTTCTCAGAGTTTCTGTCGGCCAATGCCGATTCGTACACTTCGATCAACAAGACGGCAGATGTGCAGCAGTGGAACGTGCTCTTTCGCACTACCATGCGCTGCGAGACTGCACTCTTCCTCAGTGGCAAAGAGACTCAGGATACAGATGGACAGACCACCCGGTGCTCAACATGAGGGTGTACGCAGGGACAAATGAACTGTGATGTGCCGATGCTCAAGAGTCGATTGCGTGGGGGTCCGCTGTTACCAAAGGCTAGCGATAGCAGCCGTCATACAGGAAGCAAGCTACGAGTTCCGGTAGGACGATAGATCAAGCTATGGTAGCTTTAGTGTGAGCCACAGCGCGTTTCATGGCGCTCGTTCCAAACGGAACAAAATTCAATGGTCATAGTTTCAGCTCACAAACAACACCGATGGCGCATCATCGGCGGCTGATGGAGCCAAACCAAACTCCTAATCAAGCCGGATCGTTCGATGACTTCCCTTGCACAATGCGCCTATGTGGGGAAACATCAGCCGCAAGTCAGCCATGAACTTCATGATCCATTCTACGGGCTCAGCTGCGAGATCTGAGCGCACACACGGTCCGAGCACCCACGACTCTTGCACACATGCACCCGTTATTGCACACCCGATCCGAAACAGCCACAGCCATGTTCAGGCCCAAGAATACCGAGTCAGGAGCTCATCAATCTCTCCGCGCTTCTCAAAAAAAAACCCCCCCCCAGTCCCCTGAATTGTAGCCTCATGTGCAATGTCATGATCCACGATCATTAGGCGGTAAGCTCTTGTAAAAGAACGACCGGCTCGTCGCGGCATCTCGGATGCATCCGACCGACGAAACGAAAATGGAGGGCATTCATCGTACAATAGCCAATGACTCTGTGCGTGAAGATGTGAAGCTATGAACATATTATACCCGACCTGCATGATGGAGAAAAGTTAGTTTGGCGGCAACCAACAACGAAGCTCGTATTTTTTGCTTTTTTGGCGGGGAGGGAGGGGCCAGACGTGTCTACCCTCTAGCCGAGGATTTGCCTTAGGAAAGGGAGTGGTCGGTATGGTCTATGGTGGGTGCTCCGGTGGTCATCTGTGTCTTCTTCATCGATATGACTGAATGAGCAGCAGATTGAGTGAACAGAAACCAACATACGTATAGGATTGCATATCTAAAATGTGAAATAGTCCATGGTCCAGTAGGTAGCTTCAAGGACGAAGAGTTTGGTACTCGTTGAGCTAGCAGCTCTCCAGAGCGTTTTGGCAGAAACCTACGGGACGACATGGCGCCGGTGTCCAACGCACGGACCTGCGTAAGGCTGCCAGCCGCGGACGTTGCTTTCTTCTCCGACGACAGGAAACAACCCTCGTTTCGGGTCTAGGCACCCGAGGAAGATCAAAGCGAAGAAGGCCTCAGCGACAAAGCTCTGCTGAAAAAGTTCGCTTGCAGCTAGAATACAGCGGCCTGCTGCAACCGAGAGAGCCAGAATACAGCGCAAAGACCGGATAGGTGCAGATATGTGCTGGTCAATGGCCAATCTATGTCCAGCCCTTCGCCTTACCCACCAACCAATTTTGCAAGGCTACCTACATCGTGCAGCAGCAGATGCAAGCCCACAAATATGATAACGATTCGAAGAAAAAGAGGCTTCGAAGCCATGCCGTAACGGTATAGTCATGCTTTGATTGTTGAGTTGATATACGATTGGCATGTATGTACGAGAATAGTTAGTATAGGAGAACTGAAGATGTATATAAGATCAAAGACGATCCGCCTCTGAATTCAAATTTCAGATCATATCTCCAAGCTGTGCAGACATTCTCTCGAGAAGAGCTCAAAATCAATCACTTGTGACTTTCGACGTCCACCGCTCTCGCTTTCTCAAAGATGAAGTTCCTCACCACCGCTCTCGCCCTGACTGCGGGCATTACCAGCGCCTCTGCAGCGGCCTGCAACGCCGTGAGTCCAGCTCTTTCCTCAAGCATCTCCGCATCCTCAATCACAAAAGAAAGCCGACGTCTCCTTCTATCCTTCCATACCTCCCCTACAAACATCTCCTGTCATCCTCTCGCACTGCTTCCCTATCGCTCCTTCCCGATTCCTATTTCCCTAGCGCTCTTTCCTTGCCGCCATCACTCCTTCGACCCTTCACTGTCACCCTTTCTCCTCTTACGATAGCTCTTTCCCCATATACTATCGCTCCTTGCCTCATCCTGCCTCCCTAGTCCTTCCTCCTCTATCGCTCCTGCTTCTCCCATCATCACTCCCTATCCTCCCCGCCGCTCCTCCCCCAACAACTCACCGCTCAGCCCCGCCCTAACTTCTCCTTATCTCACACAGGACAACTGCGCCCGCGCCGTCACAGGCACGCTCCGCGCCCAGAGCTCCGCGCAATTCGCCGACTGCCAATCCGCACTGTCCTGCACCTACACACCGGCCGTCTTCACCGTCACCGTGACCACGACAGGCACCGTGCAGCCCACCAGCACGACCGTCGGACCGGGCACCGCCGTGACCCACTGCCCGACCAAGGTGCCCGCGTACGCCAGTGGCCCCTGCTCTGGAATCGCGCGGTACTCGAGCGCGTGCTCGTGCTTTGGAGCTACGGGCGCTACGAGCACGGCGCCGACTCCGACTACGACGGTCACTTTTGCGATATTCCCGACGACTGTGAGGAGCGTGTCGACGGGGTATGTTTCGGGACAGGCGGGCTGGGGGTCGGGGACGACGAGGGGGGTGTGAGTTGGTGGAAGTTGGTGCTGTGTGGAGATGGTACGGGCGTGCGGGAGTGAGAGGGGAGGGGATCAAGGAGGACTAGGATGGATGAGGGACAGGGGCTTGATGAGGTCTGAAAGCTTTTCGTAGGAGAGTTGGCGGCAATGATGGGTGAGATTCGCGGGTTGTGGATTGGGTACGGGTGCGTAAGGTGAATTGTATGTCATCATGTCACATTGCTACGGTCGTGCGTATTGTTGTCGGATGTGCCGGATGTGTTGGCGCGAATAGCTTCACCCGTGCTCATTCTCGATCTGTAGCTACAGTGTCCATCATCATACTTAAATGGGATCACCGAAGAGCAAGCAACATGCAGCAGCATTAACAGCATTCGCTCTGTATTCAATCATTCTATCCGCTAATTGAAAGTACAATTTGATAGTCATAATGCGTTATTCTCTTTGAAATCAGTATTCATACAGTAGATCATAGAAGTAACCAAACAGTAATCGTAAAGGTTGTCAAGGAAGCATTGTTCCGTCACATAGTAAGTCATACACGAAAGGAAAGGGAAGCAGGGAAGTAGAAAGGATAACAATACTCAAAAAAAAAAAAAAAAAAAAAAAAAAACAATACAGAAGGCAGCATGCAGCAGGCAGCAGGCAGAAAAAAAGAAAAAAAACCCATGATATCATAACAGACATCTGCATCGTCCAGACTCAGCTTCTCCGAGCCCACTGTCCAACAAATGTGAGTCATGCTTATAGCGACCTCGATCCAGGCTTTGTTCGTTTGACAACGCCTATCCATTAAGTCAGTCAGTTGCTAACTCGCGACTTAGACACCAGTACGAATCACTGCAATCTGCCTCGCAGTGAGAAGCGCTTGGCCACGCCAGCTGCTCCAGCCACGACGTGCCGCCCGCGCGTCAGCTTGGACGGAGCAGATGCTGGCGATTTTGTACTCCGCGGTGACGGGGTCGGTGTTGACGAACGCAGTCCCCTCTTCCAGTCGTCGGACCGACCGGACTGCGACGTCTGCCTCCGTCGACCGAACCCGTCTCTCAGTTTTCTCGACTCTGTTCGGCGCAAGGGAGTTTCTGGCGAAGAAACTTGCTGTCGAGAGGAGTTTGAGCTGCGAAGAGTCTGAGATGGCTCCAAATCACCATTGACGAGGGTTCGGGTGCTGACATTACTGGAAATAGAAGAGAAAGAGGCGTCGCCTGTCTCGGTCTGTGTTCCGGGTCCTTGAGACTCAAAGCCCTGGGACAACCCGACCGTCACGGATCCGTAAGCTGTGCTCTGTGAAGGCGCAGAGTTGGCCCACTGCGCGTGATAAAACATATCTGAGTTATCCTGCGATATGTTTGGGATGTTCTGTGCAGTTGATGGCATGGGGTATTCCCAACTGCCAGACACGCTGGTAGCTTGTGAAGAGTTTTGCAGTCTGCAGCTCGCGCCCACTGAATAATAGTGCGGTGGCGGTGAGCGCCAAGTATCTTGCCTGGGTTGCGTGTAGTATTCACACTGTGGCATATTCTCTCCAGCTCTCTTTGGGTCTCTTTTGCGCATATCATGTTCGTACCAGAAAGCTAGATTATTTCGTCGTCCAACAACAGATGGATTTTCTCTTTTGCGTTTTGAATACGGCCCGTACTCGGCTTCGAACAAAGGATGGAATGTCTTATAGCCAAGATCTTCAATGTCCTTGAAGCCTTCTCGAATGAAGGCGCTCGGTCGGGAGTCGGGGTCGGTCTTGACTGCTCTCAAGCCCTGTGGATGCCGGCTCATGACGAGACGGATCCAATGCTCGCCAATTAATTTATTGTACACCTTACGATCCTCATCCAATATCGGAGTGGAAGACAGGTGCTGAGCGACTGGGTCACAAAAGTCGCCGATTGGCGGCAGCTCCACGGGCCGGTTTGCGGCCCTCGAAGAGGTTTGGTAGCCAGCGAAATCAAAGATGCAGTGCATCACGATTATCGACTCGGGTTTATAGACAGCGATGAAGCGCTTCGTTATGTCAAACAGCTTTGTAGCTACCCTGCCTTGCCTATCTCGCGGTAGCCTTTTCAGTTGCTGCTTAGTGACGAGCGGAAAGTTGAAAAGGACGGGCACGTCATGGATGCGAAGGCTTGAGTATTCCAGCAACGAGTCAGTCAGCTTGAGAGCTCGATTCGCATTCAGCACGTCGCCGTAAAGATCATTGTCTTGCGCCTCGAACGCGTATGATGTAAGAATCCATGGCATGTTCAGATTGCCGTCAAAGGTGCGGTACATGTTGAGCACTGCAGTCTCGGATACTTCACAGCCCATGTTCTTGAGCTCTCTCATCCTTTCATCGGTCCACGCAATGAATTCTCGGTCAACAGTGTCGCTAGCTGCATCACTGAGACTCGTCGCAAGGTCCAACCCGCCTCGAGAGTGTATTTGACACATGGCTGTGACGTCGCGAGAACGCTATCAGAGGCAAGCAGCCCAGAGTTCGAATGATTCTCAGCAAGAATACGTTGCTGCCAGTAGGAAATGTTGCGTAAAGGAGCTCGTGGAGTGGCGTATATCGTTTGACCAATTTTTATATCGCGAAGAAAAGGCTGAAAAGACATGATTATATAGTGAAAACTTCAGCAAGAAACAAGATATTTAGTCCCCATGCATCAAAACGCGTCAACGACGCGACCAAAACAAAAGAAGAGTAGTTTGAGTGCCTGGCCAAGCCTGTCATGCTCCTCACTGTCCCTACCTGTAGCCAGAGGCGTCACATTTCGTCGCTGATGTGGTGTCGTGGCATGGCTTCGCCCTCGTCAAGTGAAGGATCGGGAAGGCATTGAACAGAACAAAAGTTGAAGGTTGGCGCCTCAAATGTTAGTGTCTCTGTACGGTGATGCAGCATGTAGTCAGGAAGAGTATGGTGCGCAAGGTTCGGCATCCCTGTCTGGGTATGATCCCATGGCTCTGGCTGTTGAGCAGGCTGATTTAGGATGGCAGAAAAGGCGTGGACACGGCACAGACTATCACGTGCCCGATCTGTGGCGCACGGGACTTGGAGCTCAGCCTGCGCCACTTACTATTCAGAGAGGCGGGGTGATTTAGCGGACTTTCTCGTGCAAATCAGATGAATATCGCAACGCCATTTCATCTACGCGTTCCGGTCGCGCTCATGAGATAACCGGGCTGCCGCAGCAAAGCGCCGCACAAGTCCGGCAGTGAAGGGAGCCACTGCAAGAAGGTCGAGACTCCGGCCATGATTGAAGTGACCATAGCCAGAATGCTTTGACGCTTGTTGGAGGACCCTCACCTCGCACCCTACATTGTCTGGTTGTTCATACTGTGCATGTCATATTCACGCTTGAAGAAAATTCGTTCAGTATGACGTTGTTTCTCATTGTTTCGCACGAGCTCCGGGGGGCAGACCCTATGAGAGTATTGCAGAGGATCGTTGCGAGAAATCTCATACATGCTCTTGAGGACCACCTCACTCAACGCTATTATGGCTTGGACCTCCACAGTCTCCTTTCATTTAAAGCTCGAATTTGGCAGGTGTGGATCGAGGCCTATGAGTTTGTCAGTGTCATTCAGCGAAATTGAGAATGACGTCTTCAAAGTCAGGCGGTTTAATTCCTTGCCACCAAAGCTGTTGTGGATCACATCGAGGCCTATATTCAAGATGATTTTATGTGTTTGTGGCTTGATGAAAGTTAGAGTCTCAAGATCCCAAATGTGTCATCACTCTCGACTGGTCTGTGGCGTTACATCCTATCTCTTTTGTATTAGAGCTGAAGATCTCGTTTTGCAACTCAAGTCGAATAGTGATGTTTCCATTAAACAAAATCAAGTTTGTTACATGGATGTTGAACCCGACTTGGCGTGCCCTGATAGCATTCTGATGCATACGACAGTCTATCGCAAAGAGCCAGGAAGTGAACTGGTAAAGCCAGTCAAGCTGCATCCACAGGCGTGACTTGGCAACCGTTGCGGGTGAGTGAGATATCATCCTATGCGGTGATACAAACGTGAAAATGGGAAATATGGAGGGTCCGTCAAGTTCATCTCAAAACTACCGGTCATACCATCGCCGTCAGGCTTCAACAATTTCGAAATAAATTCACAAAATCGTCTGTCCCGGAAAAACACTGGTCACATTTTGCACAATTGGGTTGGTCGAGACAATCAATCATATTTCAATTGCGAGCCTCATATCTCCTGATTTTTTCACGAGAGCTAAGCAGCAAGCGGCAGATGAAGATCTCACCTACCAGCCACTTCCTCCTTCTCTCCGCACCCAGCATCTGAAATATATGTACAAAATGCTCCAATCCTGCCTCAACTTGAGTTTCCCATCCAACCTTCGATGAATCCTGGCATCAGCCCCAGGAACTTGCCATCTAAGCAAAGTTCCACTTGACGTTGTGCAGCCTGCCGGCGGTGAGGGAGCCGTCGATGGCAGTGAAGAGGCCTGGGGTGACGTCGATGGAGTCGTAGTCGCAGCCCTGGCAGGTGTCGACGACCTTGGCGGTGAAGGTCTTGCCACCGTAGTGGATGTCGATCATCTTGTTGCACAGCGGGTTGTTGTTGGGGTTGGCGCCGTTGTTCATCAGCAGGTGGCTGAGGGCCACGATGTGGTCGTTGGGTCCGTTGGTCTCGCCGCAGGAGCCCAGGCCGGGGCTGTAGTAGGTCAGGTCACCGCTGTAGGTGGTGCCGCGAGCGCTGACGTCGGCGGTCACGGGAGCGGCGAGCACGCTGGTGCTGGCACCGAGGAGGGTGATGGCAAGGGCGAGCTTGGCGAACATTTTGATATTGTTGGGTTTTGGGTTGGGTGGTTTGAAATAGAAAGGTGGATTTTTGGAATGAATGGATGCGCGCTGCGCTGTGTGAATGAATGAATGAATGGAAGGAGAGAAAGGAGAGAATGTGGAAGCTGTTGCTGTAGTCTGTGGTTGGCTGCTAAATTCAGAGGAGAGGAGAGGGCGATCATCGTCACTTTATACATTCGACATGAGGAAGGGAGAGTATGCCTTTCCGGCATCCCATGCCGATTTTGCGCTATGGCACTCATCAGGACCAACTCATCAAATCAGCTCTTCGACGTACCTTGTCTCAGGAAAGTCAAAATGCTGATGGCAGCAATGGCTGTGAAGCCCCTTGCACCAGATGCATACTCATTTTGCAGGGGAGAGAGGAGCCTCCTCGAGCAACAGGCACCAACGGCTCCGTGCCTGTCCAATGGCTGAACAACCCACTATTGCACACAGCAGTTCTCCGAAGGGTAGGATCAAAGCATCGTAGCAGGAGGGGGGATGGGGTCCGGAGGGATCGACGTCCTAGCTTTGAGGACTCGAGAAGCCACGCTAGAAGCCCGGATGTGGCGGAATGGCGCACAATACCGTTGGCCTAAAGCTTCTCTGGCCGTCAGCGGCAAGCCTGGGTAATTAGACAGATGAGCTCAGACTCTGGATTTGGAAGTGTATCTGCTTAGGATGACATTTCCAGTGTGATAGACTGCAAAGACCCGAGTACGCGTAGTCATCATTGTCAGCGCGCTCTTGGTGAAAGGAAATTTGGAGAGGACAAAAGACGTTTCGATCAGACTGAAGATCTTCAGACACAGCAGTGTGGACACGAACAGGCTGGGAATGATACCCGAAAAACGAACAGACACAGTAAAATTTGGAAGCGAAACACAGTAGACAGTCCAAAGCTCAGATCCAGCACAACACCACAGATGCGCGAATTTCAGACCAAAGTCGCAGTGCAGCGAGATGGTCTGCTGACCTCGGCCAATGCTAGACAACCGCGACGCCGAACAGGCTGGAGCCGAAGGGGGAGAGATGAAACCAGGCAAACCATCGAGGTGACATGGCCAAAAGAAGCCCGCGACGACAGACGCACTAGCGCGCGTGCGCACACGCATTCTTTCTGAAGCAGAGGCTGAGAAGTCCCGAATCAAATCCTGAGGCAGGCCGATGCTGTTTTGCTCTTCTCCTTCAGCGCAGAAGCCAATTCCACAGTATCTTTAGCGGAACAACAAATTTCCATCCTTCCTAGTCCGTACTTCTTCACAACAAGGCCGTATCAGGACTCGATCCAGAAGCCAGCGAAATACGTTTGTCCTCCTGAGTTTTACGCACAAAGCCTGTGGCTCATTTCGGCTGACCCTGTTGGTTGACCTTGCGGTCCACTGGTCAGGCGGCAGATCAGCAGCAGAACGGGCCCGTAGGGCGAGCAAACAGTCCCTGTCGGTTGAAAGTAGAGAGAATACCGATACAGGCAAGAATTGGGGATCGCTCATCGCTGGAGATGCGAGTTGGCGGACGTTACAGCGACTCCCCCAGCTAAGCACATTCGAGAAGCCGCACCGGCTCTTGAGTGGGAGGTGTGGTAGCCTACCGCCTGGCTGAGCTGTTGCCTTTATTAGTGCTGAACCGCTGTAAGTTCGCGCTGTTACGGTGGCTTGAATCGCTGCTACTGCGACAACCACGGTGGAAGCAGCGGGCTTGTGTTTGAATTATTCCTGTAGGGGACGATATCACCACCACCCATTGCAGATTCGCAGATCAGTCACAGACTGCGCCGTGGTTGATTCAGTGTGGCATCCGTCTGCAGGGCAGGTCGGTCAATTTCTGCACCCAGCTGCATCTTGCATCCAATATTTGGAAAAGCAGGCAGAGCATGCTACAACAAATCATGATGATGAGAGAACAAAATGGCCTTTTGCCCACAAATTCATTTAAAGAAGTTCCGCCTTTGGTAGTTGCCTGCAATCTAAACTGCTGCTGATACAATGACGGTAGAGGCCGTGAAGACGCGTGTACAGCAGCCAACTCTGGCCTTCACAGCCAGAGGAACTGTTGTTCGCGACAAGCGACAGCTCTGCGCTGCAGCTCCAGCTCACTGTCTTCGCCCTGTTTCAGAAACCGGGGGGGCAAGCATCCGCACAGGGAACCCCGCCAGTCCCCACCCGAGACCTGCAGCGGTTTCAGCACCCTCGGCCCCACCGAGTCGCTGCAACTGCGGACGATTCCAGTTGGAGTTCCGGGCGGTCGCTGGACGGTCAACTGTAGTAGATTGGCGGATGGCTGCCTCGCTCCCTAGGCTTGCAGCTGAAACGGTCGCTGGTTTGCCGAACGCGATCAGAGTTTGCGGCGTAGTAGACGTCTAGAAGGGTCGTCGCCCCGTTGGTCTTTGCGACTCGGGCTTTCGTCCCAGAAGGCTGTACTTGCTGGTCAAGTGAAAAGCCGGGCAAGACGCGTATTCAAATAGTCTAAGTATTGGAGATTTCCTGCCTTCAGATACATTTTCGTATGGAGGTTAGAGCCATCTGTTTAGCTTTACCATCCTCTGCCGAATTTTGCGTTTGTCTGCTGCTTCACATACTTGGGAGCAAGCGTGTATATAAAGCAGACAATGCAGCCATTACAAAGTGTACTTTTCTGAGCTTTTCTTATTATTGAATGTGTGTGAACTCCGGCGCTGCTTGAATCAATGCCTTTAGTAAGTCAATGATGACACTGAGTGTTGCCTTTTCTTTCCTCATCACTGTGTCTGAACTTCGTTGACGCAGGCGAGAAGATTTCCCCCCTTGTTACATGTTTGGCATACGCGGTTGCTTGCCTATATACTAACGGACGATATAAATCTGTCCTAAACAGGTGTCCAAGCAGTACCTATATTTCTTGATTCCACCATACTAGGGCTTGAAGATCTCTTACTGACTAAGCAATCACACTGCGTTGGAAGTCACGGCACTGAGATACGAAATCATTACCAGTAGCTTGGAGAACCCAGTGCTTGCCCGTCAACCTCAACAAGATAGTGCTCACATCTATGCGCTCAATCTCGTCTACACTCCTCTTCATCGAACCTTCTCTCTCTGCCTATCATATGGTCATCTCACAGAATCAGAAGATTGATGCATTTCGTAGAGTCAAAAGTCATGTCATTGCCGTAAGTCATGGTGCTGAGCTGGCTGATCCTTGCAAAAGCTTGCCAGCCTCTGTCCGCATCGCATGCGAGAGTGGTAAGTTGTCCCGCTTGAATGCAGTCGCCTTCCAAATATTTTCCCACGCTTCTTCCTGCTCATGATGAAATGGGGTATTACTATATGTACATTACAGGGGCAGTGACGCCAGACTCTTGCATCATCGCTATCTGCTTGACGCCCGGTCGTCTTCCACCCACTCCAAATCAGTGCTCAGATGAGCATCCAGTATGTACCGCCAATGACCAGTATCAGTGCGAGAGCGGTGAGGATGCCAGCGCCGGCCCGATCGGCTGTTGTGATGTTGGTACCAAACGGATTCAGCGCTGGGGGCGCGCCGATGTTGGGGTCACTCTTGCTGGTACCTCCCTGGGTTGCCGTCAAAGGCGGAGCTGCCTTGTCGATTAGGAGATTTTGAAAGACGCTCATGGCCGACATTTGCTCGCCAACCCCATACATGTTGTCCCACGTATTTTGGTACCAGCGTCTGCCGCACACGTTCTGTTGACCGTTTATCGTGCCGCTGCACTGGATGGCGGCGCCCTGGGCGCTGGCCTTCATACGCTGCTGCACCAGATCGTGCGTGAAAGGCACCAGCTGGCCCATGACCGCCAACCAGCGCATCAGATATGCCTTGAATGATGGCTCGTCATAGTTGCACGTCTGCGGTTGGCCAAATTCACAAGCTACTTCCGAAGCAATCATGCCGCCCCCTGGCGGCTGCACTGGTGGATTGTTGGCGCCATTGTTCTGAACAAAGAAGACGTTGGTACCTTCGAGTAGCAGGTTCATACGATCGGTCCATTTGGCTGACCCGTTGGTCCAATTGTACATGTACGCCGCTCCGCTGATGATGGTGCCCACGTTATACGTCCAGTATGTCTGCGTCGCGCTGCTGCAATTGTTGACAATGTATACACCATCCCAGATGTTGCTGTCCGCGCTGCCGTTCGGGTGCTTGCCGAATATGGGCGTGCCGTACATCCAGTCCCACGTCTTGTCCACCCAGTCGGAGTACGTCTGGTTACCTGTGTATCGCGCGAGCCGAGCCGCGAGCTGAAAGAGACCTCCAGTTGAGATGGTGTTCTTGTAGTCGTATCCGGTATTGAACGTGTAAATCTGCCAGCGAAGACCACCGTTGCAGTACTGTGTATTCCATCGTCCGACCTGACTTTCGAAGACTGCCTGAGCCAGCGCCACCCAAGATGGCTTGCCATCTTCAGGGTTTCGGAAGTTGGACTCTGCCGCGTCCATGGCTGAGAAGGCCCAGAAGACCTGGTCATCGTTTCCGAGATCTTTCGTCTGATTCTGCGGCATGTAATCGTTGTTTTGTCCAGTCTGGAAAAGCAGCGCATCGTAGACGAGCTGGTTGTACTCATCATCGCCCGTGAGGTTCCAGTAATTGATCAGTTGTCCCATCATCGCGCCAGCCTCCCACCAGTAATAAGGCGGGATCAGAATACCCGGAATGCCGCCAGGTTTGTTGCCGGTGTAGTACGTCAACATGTTCTCGGCGAACATTTTTGCTGTTTGCTTGATACTGTCTGTGAGAGGGAGAAAACTGCGGTCAGCGAAACATTCTCGGCGTCCATTCTGTGTATACCGAGCTGGCCGCAAATTACTGCTTGGGCGCGAATGTGCGCCTGTACAGATAAGGTGGATTGCCACTCGCGTTGTGAACAAAACTGGCAGATCATCAACTTACTTTCATTTGTGATGTCAACCTGAACGGCTTTCACGGCCGCAGCCATGAGAGCCAACACTGACCAAGACTTCATTGTGACAGATGGCGAGCGTAAGCGCGACGTGCGATGCCTTTGGGCGCAGTTCCTCAACCGTAAATCTTGGCTATCAAAAAAAAATGGCTGTTGCCCAGTCCCCGACGGCTCAGTTTGACATGAGCAAGTCCACAGCCAAGAATGGCGTCCAAACGTCGCCAAGCGAGCTTGACTTGAAGATGTGCACAAGAACAATGAGGTGTTTGTGTGCAAGCGCGACTGTGGGACAAAAGTCGTCAAGGAGAAGAAGAAAGCGAAAGTCTCTCTTCACAGAAAATGCGAGGAGATTTTGGTGCTAATGTTGACAGGCGCACGGGCGGCAAGTGTGGTGTGTGTGAACAGGAAGAAGGGAAAAGGCGAAAACATCAACCGCAGATGCTTGGGCGTGGGACGAATTCACGGCCACAAGATGAGCTACAGATCCAGCAGCCTACTACTACCTATCTGATTCATCCGGGAGCAAGATGGCTGCTCGCAACTGGCAGTACAGGGCGCGAAGCAAATGCAAGCCAGCTCAACAGTGGGCACCGGGACATACACGAGCGACGGCGACTCTTCCCCTCGTACTGATTACTATGAGACAGGTAAAGATTTGGGCCAGACCCAGCAAATTTGCGCGTATAATTGGTGGTGCCGGCAGCCCGGACTCGCCAGGGAGATACAGAAAGTTAGTGGGAGGGGTTCAATTGGTGAAGCGGCTTTTTCTGCAGTGGGAGACATGGTAAGCCGTCAACACGGCTAGCGCTAGTGCTTGGAACGGCGGGTCAAGTCAGCGTCATGGGTGTGGGGCGCACTTCTTCGTGTGTTGGGGAGACCAGATTGGAGAGGGGGTGCGCACTTCCAGTTGAGGAAGCCGCGCCAAGGAAGGTCAAGGGCAGAGTTCCCACTGCAATCGTCGACCTCTTTCCGAGCGAACCCAATTTTTTTTCGCACCGGCAGAGACGGTGATGATGTACCTCGACCGCGTAAAACTGCGCGGAAGATACACGTGCTCGCTTGAAACCCGTCAGAGCAATCCTCTCTTTCGTTCTTTCCCCCTACAATACGGCAGCAAGACGATTCCGTAAATGGCAGGCAAGCTTGCCAGGTACGATCACGCTTGTACGGTCGATGGGAGGCTATAAATCCTAGGTACGAGGCCGCTTCAACTCGTCGAGATGACCAGATGGGGACCACAAATCACTGGTAAAAATTATTTTAGGACTATATGATAATTCGGGAGCATAACGCAATTTCCACTCCAGAGGCAGAGACAATGGAGATCATATGCACAGCGAAACATTTGCGGTATCTCAGAAACCCACTGTTTGGTCAAACTTCAAGCTTGAAGTGCTGTATTACTGCGCTGGTCTGGTCGCGATCGCCACAGTCAGATCTTACCTGTCTTTGTCCTGTCGCTGTTTTGTTGCAGTAAAGATTGCATCAGGCACTCGCCATTGCCCGCGATTAGGTTATTATCGTCCAGTCGCTTTAGGCTAGCATCCTGTCGATCACCTCGTCACTGCCGCGAGCTGATATTTGTGCAGTAGCTGCCAGCTCGCAGGACCGGACAGTTTCGAGTATGCTTCAGCCCGTTTTCTATACAGAGAGAATGGACAAGGGTCTAAAACTCCTCAGTGCAATAGGACATTTAATGTTGCGAATTTTGGTTGTCAAACTTTGTTCAGGCAACAGCCTGGGGCGGTGGTTGCCAGTTTGTTCCACCAGGCCATACGAACACGTTTAAATTGGGTCTGTCTCACATGAAGAATTGGACCTGTTCATATACAGCCAGTTGTTTTTTTTCTGGCTGCTATCTCAATTGTCATCTTATTATTCACACTGAGGTCTATACAGCTCACGGATTGAAGATTTTTCTGTTTTTTCGTTAAGTCTGCATAATTTCATCGGGATTAGTCGGGCTTAGTTTTGAGGTTAGCCCAATAATATATTGCATGCTGAAAAACATGTGAGCGTTGATTTCATCACTAACAAACCTGCCACTACTCTACAGGCTTTGTGCATCGCTTTTCGCCTTAACCAGTACTAACAACTTGCTGGTGACTCTTCCAAATGTTTTGCACCATATAGCTGTAGTTCCCTTATGATGAGTTCGGTCTCATCGACGGCATTTCCAAGCTTTGGTTTGAAATCTCCGGCTGCCTTCACTGCCAGATCAAGAACAGTTCCAGCGATTCTGCTGCTTCCTGGTCCGGTCCAATCCATATACGTCTGATTTACATCGGCACCATACTTCAGCAAAGTTTCCACACTTTCCAAGTCGTGGTGTTCGATAGCTTCTCTGAGAGGGGAACGGTAGCGCCTTCCGCTTGAGTCAACTGGAGCTCCATTCTCAAGTAGTACTTCCGTCGTTCTTTGGTGACGATAGCGCACCGCAGAAATCAGTGGCATCTCCCGACCTTCTATCATTGCATCAACTTCAGCCCCATTCTCGATAAGGACTTCCACAAGTTTCGAAAACCCATAAGTCGAGGCTGTGATTAGGCGGCTGTTCCTAGCCATAGGTTCTTCGTGCATATCTCGACGCGCTGAGAAGAGGCCTAGAAAAGGTGTTTCGGCGTTCGGGCTTGGGTGGATGGCTGCAGCATCGCGCAGGTTTCGGAAATCTACTGGGTCAGTACCATTTTCAAGCGATATTGCCAAAGTCTCGAGCCAGCCCTTGATATTTTCGTAGTCTTGAGCTGCATCACCGTATCGGTCATCTTGATGCAGAGCTGCCCCATGTTCCAGGAGAATTTGTATCATTTTGACATTCCCGATGAGAAATGCCTGGTTTAACGCCTTGTAGTACATTCTGTCTCTACTCACCAACGCGCCGTACTTGAGCAGTAACACAACCGCTTTTGTGAGCTGTTCACAAGCCGCAGTAGCCAGCGCGGCCTCAGGATCTGCCCCTTTGTTGAGTAAGAGCTCCATTGTTTCAACGCAACAGAGCTTAGTAGCCGCTTCCAGGGCACTGCCGTGGTGTTCTGGGGCTTGGTTGACCGCGGCACCGTGCTCGAGCAGCAACGCAATCCCCTCGGGAGAACATGCCTTGGCTGCGGCAATAAGGGCAGTCCCATTAAACTCACTCTCGCAGTGCACACCGGCGCCCATACTGAGAAGTAGCCTCATTGTATCGACCCTTCCTCGAGAGGCTGCGGCTGTCAGACAGTTACCGTGCTTCTCGGTCGTCTGATCTATTCTCGCGCCATGCTGAAGCAATACAGCCACACCCTCAACAGAGAGCGCCCCGGCCGCAGCTATCAATGGAGTTCCGTAGAAGTCACTCACGCAATGTATGTCTGCACCCATGCCAATGAGTAGCTCCATAGTATCGATCCTTCCCCGGAAAGCCGCAGCTGTCAGAGAGTTCCCGTGCCTCTTCGTCGTTTGGTGTATATTTGCGCCACGCTGAATCAGCAGAGCAGTGGTAGCACAAGAGGAGCCAGCGGCACCAAAGAGGGCAGTGCCCACGACTCGACTCTGTAAGTTCGGATCCGCGCTGTGATCGAGCAGAAGCTCCACAGAATTGTAATGACCCCGAGTGGCTGCCTCGATCAAGGCAGTGCTGCCTATGATGTCAATTGCATCTACCTCCGCACCATGTCCAAGAAGCAGCCTGATAGCATCAACACGGCCTGCGGAAGCTGCTTTGCCTAAGGCTCCGAGTCCATACTCATCTCTTGCACCCACATCCGCTCCATGGTCAAGGAGAAGGTTCATCGCTTCAACATCGCCTGCTGAGGCGGCGAGCATCAGGGAAGTGTTCCCCGCATTGTTCTTCGCATCTGGCTCCGCTCCATGCCGAAGAAGCAGCTTCATTATCTTGATATCGCCCTTCGATGTAGCAATCAAGAGGGGCTGGATCATGGATTGTTCTAATATCGCTTTGGCTCCGTGCGTCAGAAGTAATGCTGTCAGCTCGATATGGCCATGTTCTACCGCTACCATCAGGGGTATGTGCCTCTTGTATCGTTTATTCATTTTATTTCGTCTGAAATCTGGATCGGCTCCATAGCGAAGAAGTGTTCGGGCGGCAGCTATATTCTCCACTTGTACAGCTATTGCAAGAGGCGGAGACCGTAATGGTCCTGAGAGAGGATCGTCTGAGATGTATGGCGCTTCGTTTGCGTGAAATCCTGCCTGTAGGAGGCGCTCGAGTGTTGTGTGATGCCCGAATTTGATTGAATCCTGGAGACAATACCAAGCTAGCCCTTGCGACAAGTTCAATTTGCTGAGGCATTTATCTGTTCGTAGCATTTGTATATGATCCTGAACGAGTTCATCAAATCCCCACCTGCAGGCTAGTTTGAGAGCACACTGAGAGTCATGTTCACAACTGCACCAAGGCTCTGATCGCAAAGACCACCGCGCTCGTAAGAGACGATCCACATTTGCAGCCTCGTACCAACATCGAGCGTTTGTGCTCGGCTTCTCTCTAAGGACGTTCTGGATCAGGCTGCGCAAAGGCTCAGCTGTACGAAGCTCACCACCTGCAAGACTGGCATGGGCGGGCCAACTCCTCGTTGCGTAGTCCGCATCGTGACTGAGACTCTGATTACGAACAGATTGCGTGATCAGCCGCAAGCACCAAGATGCACCCCAAGACTGGAGTGATCTTTGCTCAAATTGATCGTCATATTCCAAAAGCTGAGTTGACTCAAAGAATTCGCGAACGGATAGGTGACAGAATCTGAACACGTCTTTCGTCTGGTCGAGCTCAACGAAGCTGAAGCAGCACTGCAAAAGAGCCGCATTCGACTTAGCCTGGCCCTTTCGATCGACGTGGCCGACCAATTCTCGGAATTGCAGTGACTTCAATTGCTCTCTTGCGATTAGTAGCCATCTGAAGACACGAAGGGCTAAATCCTTCTTGATGATGGCGTCATCGCTCATCTCGGCCATCTCGTAATTGAAAGCCTCAAGATAACTGTTCCTTAAATCACTTGGTAACTTGGTAAGGTAATCGCGTATCATGTCTTCGTCGCTTCGTCGCCGCAACGCCTGCAACTGCAGTGCAACCCAATGGAACCTTTGAAGGTCAGCGCTGGCCCCGTCTGCCACCGATGGAAGTTCTCGGCAACGTTCTATGACCGAGACACTCACATGCCGTCAGCGCCCCGCAGGAGAGCATCCCGAATGTCGTAAACCAATTCTTCGGAAGCCTTACCTTCAAGCAAAGCATTCTCCTGAATCAGCAGGTGCAGTTCGCTGTCGACAAAGCTCGCGATATCCCCATTGTTGCGATCTGGTGTGATAGCCATCTCCGGATAATTGAAGACTATCGACTCGTTCCGATCTGGTCTACTAGTGACAAGTATCTTGATCAGCTGTCTTGAATCTTTCAACAAACCCACTAGGTACCGTAGAAGAATGTGTCTGTCCCGATCACGGCACTCGTCAAGTGCGTCAACCATGATGTACACAGGACCACGACTTTCGATCACCTTCAACGAGAGGTCCAGGATCTCTTGCTCCTGTGGCAAGCCCTTTTCGTCTCTTTCTTCATATCTTCTGATGAGAGCCGAGTGCATTGACTCTTTTCCCAAGGGGCTAGAAAGCTGTCTCAAGATGCAGAGCATGACTGAGAGTGGTTCTTCTCTCTGCGGCTCAGCTGGATTTCTCGCACAAAAAAAGTAGACAGGCTTCGGAGCCCTACGTGCGTCATGATCAAGGGCAAAAGACTCGATCACAATAGACCTGATCGGTAATTGTCAGCTCGTATACAACCGGTGGTAACTCGTGGGATCTTACAGCAGGGTGCTCTTCCCAGAACCTGGCTTGCCATGTATTCTGAGTAGCTGGGATGAGCTCGAATTTCTCCACGTGATATATTCGGTGCTTGAGAACAGCCATTGGCCAGTTCACTTGATAGCCTTCTCCCTGACGGTAGCCTGATGGTCTGCAAATCGGATTTTCGAAAGCCATTCGCGTGTCCTATGACAGCGTTCATCGAAAACAAAGTCTTCCATGTTGCTGAGCGTTTGATCAACTCTTGAAGCAAAAGCATCGAGCTCTGCCAATGTTGACAGTATTTTTTCGATCTGCTCGCCTTGCGCATTCTGAGAGTCCCTATCCAGTTGCTTCGAGCAAGCCTCGATCCTGGATCTGATGCAAACCATGCCATCCTGAAGTTGCCGGTATGCTGTATCAGACACGACAAGACTCTCTAAGACCCGTCCTTCATATCGAATTAATTATATGCCTCGGAAGCCATGTGCAAGAACTCACTCGTTTTCTTTTTCTCGAAATAAGCCATGATGTTGGCGAGGAAATAGAAAGATGCCGTATAAAACTCGATGAGTAGGGATCGCAATTGGACTTCTCCAGTGTGGCCTCTTTGTAGGTAGAGGCATTCCTGCAGATTAGCCCATACCAGGCTCTTGCAGATAAACTCGATACTGCGCCATACCGTTGCCCTCACGTCCACATAGTTGATCGCAGCCTGCGTTAGTGTTTAAGCCATCTGGTATTGCAAGCTCATACCGGTAATGCTACTTTGAAAATCTGCAATCACATCTTTTGCCTCATCGTAATGTTTTGAAACTTTATCAACGGTAGAGGACCGTGAGAAAGTACAGACGGGTCGAACCGAGGTGGGAAAACAAAGAGGACAGTAAAAGAGCAGCGAGAGATGGCACACACCTGCAAGATGATACGAAACGCGGCCCATGGCAGCGCAACATGCGCAGGATCGTATTGAGCAGCTGAGTCCCCTGCGCTCACCATCATTCGTACCCATTTGGCGGACTTCTCAACCACATCGCTGACAATGATCTCCGTCTGATCTCTCACGGGGACTTTGGTCTTGCATTTTCGAGACTCTTCAACTTTGGAGCTCATGAACTGAGCGAGGCCATGCAGTGTCTTTGGCAAGACTTATCAGCACATATGAGTATAATGAACATGAACACATGCGAGAATCATTTGAAACAAAAGTTCCTCACCATCTCCTCAGTTTCCTCGGTACCAGTCACGGCGGAAGCAAGGCGCTGCGCTTCGTCTGGATAATCGCGCTTGAAGTTGGCAAGAGCCTGCTGCTGAAGAGATTGCAGTGCAGTTTGATCTCGTCCTTCTGCTGCAATACTCTTCTTGAGCGGAGTTGCTTGGATCTCGCGCGAGTTGTTATTGGGGACCGTCATATCGTGGGACAGCGGAACATTCTGACAAGATGATTCTTCGCCATTGGCCATGCTTCTGCCTCTTTTACGAAACCGGAGTGCATGCTTGGCCCTCAGTAGAGAAAGCCGTTCTTTCATCCTTCCTGAATGATGCAATCCACTGCTAATAGAGTCGCAGTGCGACGGCCGCTTGAGAATTGGTGCGGAATGAACTCTTGACGCTGTAATTTCCACCAAGTCATAAGATCTGGCTCAGCACAGCATTGGATGCCAATTAATGTACCATGGCAGTACGTTCATAGACATACTGAGTCTGTCAAGAGCAGCATCCGTAAAGCGATTATGTCTGGTCTCAATCTCGCGGACAGGGCTGCACAAGTCCGTGCCGCCCTTTCCTTCAAAATGCTAGCTAGAGCGGGTAAAACCTCTACTAATAAGACTTTACCTATTTCTCGTCAACTTTCGAAAATTTTTCCTCGGTTGTTACTACCCTGAATTCTAGATAAATAAATAATAACTTTAATCTTAAAGCGATTACTCAGCTCTTAGAATTTTATTAAAATATTGTCTACAATAACGGTAGCGTTATTCAAGCTTAGAAGCAGACGAAAACGGGCTATTTGGGTGAGAAAAGGGCGGCACGGACTGGTGAAGCTTGGCTTGCCGCTTATTGGATTTTCAGAACGTATCAAGCTGCGTCAGTTAGGGATATAGGCCAAAAGCTACAGCTTCTACCATTCATTTGAAAGATCTCGTAGACCAACCTGGACAAGAAGCTCATCACGACTATATAAAACTTGAGAGCCATTTTCCAAAAAGATAGAACCAGCTCGGCCTGGGCCAGTCGGGATTTACGGTGTTGAAGAGCACCTGACCTCGTGCATGTCGCGTCCGTAGTCCGCATAGTCATGCCAAAAAATGTTTTCACTTTTGCACTTTTGGCATGCTTGTAGAACCGAGGTCGATCGATTCCTTAGTTCCAGATCGATAGACATGTTGCGGACACAAGACTAATGATCACGCTGGAGCTGTTGAGTCAAACTCCGTTAGTTGTAATGCAAAAAACCAGATATTGTGTCCACATAAAGTGTGTAGGCACTCGTGCGCGATCTCATGCAAGAAAGAAAAAAGAGCGAAGATCAATGGCAAGCACTTCTGAGCATTCAATGGTTCTGCTAAATTAAGATAGCAGAATTCAAGGGATTATCCAACTTTGGCCATCGGCCCTATAGGAAGCAGCGCAAAAGTGCGAGACTTGTTGGTTTGAACTCCCCATGCGGTTGCAATCTCGCGCCCCTCACGGCTACCGTACGATCTCCAGCGTCCCGTAAGACCACTTAGCTCGATGATGTGGCTACATCTGGGTAATATCAGGCATGTACAGCCTGAGCCTGGGCCTGGGGGTACTCCTGCATCGGTGCGTCCGCAACAGGAGCTGCAGAGGCCGCAGTCTTCCGGTTCCTGATCCAGCCAAAGACGCTCAAGAGGAAGGTTGCGATGAAGGTGAGCCTGTTGTCTGTGTTAGCATTGCTCGGTATGCACACAGCTATCCGCGATGACAGCGGATAGGACAGTGATGGTTTACATACCAGGCGAAAGCACCAAAGACTGTGCCGGCCTGGAGCAGCGATAGTCCGGTGTGGCTGGCCGTGCGTGTGTAGAGGTAAGTGTCCGCACCGATCCAGACCGCAACCGAGACGAACGCGGCGAACCAGATGATGATGCTGATTGCGTCAAGCGCGAGCGTTGGCAGGACGTGGTAGAGCTTCGGGACGCAGGTGGTCGACACCAGGGCGTAGGCAACTACCAGCCAAGTCCAAACACCAGCGAAGATGTTGTACTTGAAGCTGGACGGTGTCCAGTAGCAAGTGTATTCATATCCACTGGTGTAGCACCCATTTGTATCGTCGTTGGAGTTGATGACTTTCCAGATGACTTGTCAGCTCACGAACTCTTCTGGCTAGTCTCTGTCACTTGTCCACGTGATACCAGTCGACATCGCGATTCAGATCTTGTTCGAAGCAAACTCACCAGCACCAAAGGTTCCAATTACTATAAGGGCAAAGATGAACTGAATTCCACGCAGGATACGGACAGGGAGCAGGGAACGAGCCGGTTGGGCAGTAGCCGCCGGCTCGCTGACAACGCTGGTGGAGGTAGCTTGAACCATTGTTGAAGGGAAGCTCGGGAGGCGAAAGACGAATGTTGCAGACCTTTTTGGGCCTTCAAGTATTGTCGGCGAGCACAGAAATTCAGAAGGGCAAGCAAAGAGATATTATCAAGAACACAGAACAGCACGTTGTGAGCACAACTGGGGAGCCACGATCAGGGAAACAAAAGCGTTGCTAAGCTCACGGCAAGCCTGGGCATTATACGTTGTCTCGTAACGGCTGGTCACCTTCATAGCACCATGACTCTGGCGCTTGAAGACCCCTCAAATTGACTTGAAGTGTATGCCTTGGCCGTACGCCACCTCGCCTGATGTGAAGCTTGGGCTGCCATGACTGCAGTAGTACCAGCGGCCGAGACCTTAGTCTTACACGCGAGGCTGAAGCGGAACAGGCGGATCCCTACATCTCACAGTTCGAGTCAATCTGATAGACTCTCAACGTAACAACTTTGAGGTTGCTTGTGAGTCATTGACCATCATTTTTGGTCTAATCCATGAGAACAATGCGACGCCTGCAAGAGCGGCATCACGACAAGAATCGTCTCCAGTCCTCAGTTGCTCTACCAGTTTGAGGAAGTTGGACGCTGACACTGGACCCGCGTCTTCGTGCGACTCGGCCTGCCTTTCTAGCGGCTTGGCGAGGGTGCTTGCAGTCAGAAAACGGCTGGTGAGCTCCGCTCCATAGCAACCAAATATCGTGATTGGACGCTTTCGCACAGGGGTATGGCTTCTTCGAGTTTTCCCGCTCGTCGTGGCTTCTAAAAAGAATATCGCACTAGTTGCACCATCTCATCTCCTCATCTCCTCACGGTCGCCGACCCATGTTCTGGACCCAGCTTGCATTAATCTGATTCCTTGCTTTGCGCCCTCGGCGTCCAGCTTCTCGCCTGTCAGAACACTGCTGATTGGAGGATTTGTAGCCCACGTGGTCCTGGCTTGCTGCACGCTGGTTCGAGCTGTCGTCGTCTTAGTCGTCAAGATAGGGGAGTTCGTCCTGGAGCTCGGAAGAACAGAATTGGTGGGTGAACATGATGCGAGGCAGCAACAGTCTCTATTTCCAGATCGATTGAAATGCTTGCAGAATCAGTCTCATGCCCTCAACGCTGGCTGCTCAGGTATGTTAGTGGACTAAGTTCGATACTGCACCCATGCCCAGGTAAGTAATGTCCAAGCCGGCAAGACTCGGATTTAAGTCCGCTGCGGCCTTTACGCCGCTGTCTTGCTACACACGAACTCGTTCACAGACCCGGAGACATCTGATACCCAGAATACAGCGCCCGAAGCTTTTGGGCACAGGTACTCCACCACAATGGTGCAAGTCAAGGTTGATCCAATTCTTACTGTTTGCGTGTCTTACCAAGGTTGTCCACAGTCATCTCTGGCACTCAGGATTATCCTTGCCTGTTTGCAACGAAATTCCGATCGTTGCTCCAATCTCCATCCGTGAAGTACTTGTCTCTCTATTGCCCGACATATTTGTTCGGCGTCACTCCATCTCTTATTGATCTATTTCTGTTCCTCCTACTTTAAAGGTTGGAAATGGTCAGTCTTTGAAATTTCTCCAGTTGCATGCTTACTGTCTCCGTTGGACGCTTTTTCCTGCTCATCATCGCGAAGTTTCCCTTTTACCGTGTTTTGCTCTATTTCGTATACATCTCGCGTCTCTTAGAATACTTTCATGTTGCTGTTTTCTCTTACATCTTTGCCATCTATAGGCTCAGTCCTGCTTTACATTGGACCCTCCGCTTAGTCATTTTGGCTCCGAGTCGACCGAGATGCTCAATGGCGGACAAAATGTATCCTCGGGACGAGGGCCGAGGGCCGAGGGCCGAAGCCCGAATTCTTCCATTCATGCTCTCACAGTAATTCATACGGTCTCGATGAGGAACACGCTACACTACCGTCAAGGCTCAGATCCTATCCTCTTGCCACCAGGACATAATTACTGCTTGCGGAGATTTATGTCTCCTGCGGCATGAAGAGAAAGATATTGTGAGACCATCGCCAGTACCTGACAATTTCTACAGTTTCACATCTCTATCTTCAGATTGCTCATCGACAAGAGCTTTCTATATCAAACTTGCACAAATGCCGGACAACAATCTACTTACCTGTGTAGCTCCTGGGTAGGTACTGATCCGTCTATTAAATACCAGCCAAACCCCACAGCTCCATTCATATTCCAAAACTCTTACCTGCAACCAAGCATGCCCAATCTACGGACCAAGCCAGTCTGAACTTCACGGCTCGCTGCGTCATACGCTCATACCAAAAGCTGCTGCCTAGCTTCACCACCAGAATGCTGCTGCCTAAACATCCACTCCGTCGGGCATGCGGGCAGACAAACGCTCCGAAAGCAAGCGCTTGCAAATTGACAGTTCAATATGCGTCTCTTGTATGCGGATATGGACCCAGCCGCATATGTTACTGGGTCGCCACTGTGAACTTACGTTAAGCTACCACTTCATTTCTCACTCCCATTAGGGTTCAATAAGCGGTGTGGCAAACTAGACTTCAATACTTGCTGGTGTGGTAATGCTCAGAAGACCTAGCTGCCTACACTTTTGGAGTCATGATGTGGCCTCCGGAATACCTGCTTGCCGCGTGGCCTGTAGACGTTTGTAATACCTGTCCTATTCCAAGGCCGTGCCCATCGAAATTTCATCGGTGAGTAGATGTGGGATTATTTCATTTATCGTCTCGTACCAGGCAGAAATGTCTCGGGCTCCTGCCTTGAAACCTTCCTCTACGAGGTTACACGACAAAGAGATTACTTTGAAATTCAAAAGAAGCAAATCCGCTTCGAAACAAGTGCCCGAAGCTGCTTGATATTTTTGATTCATGGAAATATGTAGTAGTTGCTAAAGTAGTATGATGAAGAACTGGTGCGCGAAATCTTTCGCTGCTGGGTATCACAAGAATGAAGGGTTCAAGAATGAAAGAAAGAACCCCAAAGAAAAGCTTTAAAGAGAATCGAAAAAGAGTAATAGCCAGAAGGCGAGCCGACTGGCTTTTTTTGTCCCTCCCATGGTCCATGGTCATGCGGAGAGTGACCACATGCAGCGCTGGCCCTTTCGCCATTCACGCCACCAATATTTCCCCACTCCAACACCTCTGTCTTCCTTCTTACCCGTTTCGGACCTGCTGCGTTGCAGCCGAATGCTTCTCGAACCATGACTAATGGCGAGAGGGAAATGAGGACCAAGAATTAAGGTCTCGTAGGATGAACGATATTTCCACGATCTAGCAAAACCGTACGATTTCTCCAACTCATCTCCGCTCTCAATCTGGCAGACTGTTGGGCAACTGTACACCGAAACAAGCCCTGAATCATCCACCGTCAGCACTGTGCCTGTATGTGTGAGTTGCTCATCCGGTTCATGTGAGCGCCTCGGCCGTCAAGCCGCATCGTATGCACCACACCTCTCATCTCGCAGCCAGGATCGACATCCACGGTGGTGACATAAGCAGTGTAAGGTTTTGTCTGTGCCGGCTGCTGCTGGTTGCTCGCCTGCTGCCTAGTGTTGGTCATCATGCTTTCCGGCTGCTGGCGTATGCCGGGGCTGGCTAGGCTGCGAGCTGCTGGGCTGGAGACGGCGGCAGCCGTTGCTGTGGCAGCGTAGGCAGCTGGGTCAGAGGTCTTGCTTCCGAACACGGGCGCACGCTGGTTGTTGGTGGTGCTGCTGCTGGTCTGCCCAGGCAGGCAAACGGATTTGCCGAGTGTGCGTGACATGTCGTCGATCATGACATCCATAGGTGCAATGTATGCAACCCCGCTACTCTCGCTGTATGCGAGTACGTGACCACATACGCCTCCAGTCTCCGTGTCGATGACCCACGCACCACTGTCGCCACCAGAGCCGAAGTTGCCCCGTACCTGCCACGAGTGCGATGGAGAAACTCGGCCAGGCATCCGCACGAGCCGCATCGCTGGTAGTATCGTACCTGTGGCGTAGCCCGAGGTCCGTCCGTAGCAGTGCACGGCACGATTGGGCAAAATTGCGGATGGCACTAAATTTCGCGGCCGATCTTGCGATGCCATAGCTTCAGGTGTGCCGACCTTCTGGCCCGGCATAGGTGGGACCACCTTGCTCGGGTCTGCCTGCCGGGTCTTGTTTACGCGGATGAGCGCCCAGTCAATCTCGTGAATGAGATCGTCTTGCATCGCCCTCCTAAGTCCCGAGCTGGCATACACGTGTCCGAAAGTATGGCTGCACAGGTGCTCAAAGTCCTTGTCCTCCTCGCTGGGGAAAAAACCTTTGCCCACATCGTCTAGAGCTGGTTGAGTAACGAACAGATCGTCTCCGTGACCCTGTCGAATACCAATGGTGTCTCCCTCATCGGCAGCCTCGTCCGGGATAGCGTCGGCGTCAAAGTCTGGTTCGAGCCAGAAGTCATCGTCATGGTCATCAATGTCGAGCTCGTCATCGTAAAGCACCGGATCCTCTATCTCGAATGGATACAGGTTCTCGGGTCCGTTCTCGTCAAAATGGCTGCTGGCGTCTGAGTGCGCTGAAGCGACTGAACGTACGTCGTCCTCGTCGGCAATGGATGATGCATCAACGCTGAAGGTCGACTCCTGTCTGTGCAGAGCCGAGCCGCCTGTGCGTGTCAGTATGGCCTATAGCGGAGGCCCCATGTCCCCAGGACAATCACTCACTATCATGATGAGCCATCGATCGCTGTAATTTGATGACATTCTCCAGTCCCAGATCCATTTCGTCCTCGTCCTCGAGCATATGGTGGACACTCATGCCAAACGGCTCGCCAGCTACGAGCACCGTTCCGCCAAAGCTGACCGGTGGTAGATGTTGCTCCTTGAGGAAAGCACCGATCGATGCTCCACTGAGAGGCTTTTGCTGAAAGTGAGGGTTTAAGTCATCAACCTGCTCATCCTCCAAATGCTTGGCCTTCTTCGCATTTTTCCGCTTCTTTGCCTTTGAGCGCATGATCTGTCCAGGAACGACCTTGATGTCAAAAAGTCG
Organism: Erythroxylum anguifugum; assembly: GCA_027478595.1. Taxonomy (NCBI): domain Eukaryota; kingdom Viridiplantae; phylum Streptophyta; class Magnoliopsida; order Malpighiales; family Erythroxylaceae; genus Erythroxylum; species Erythroxylum anguifugum. The sequence goes on from JANIPN010150969.1 coordinate 219,153, forward strand.
CAAATCTTTGTTCAAGTGTTGAAGGATCCGCCGAACCTTCTTGGTGCTCGTACACTCCATATAGAGCGTCGGTCGTGCGGTATCACAATCTTCTCCTGCCATGAAGAGATCAATGCTGTAGCTCTCCCAGCGACTGATTGCGCGCCGAAGAATCTTCTCAAGTCTAGGGTACATGGTTCCCTGCCAATACTGTTGATAAAGACCGGGAATGTCATGTGACCAAACAGTTATGCACGACTTGCCACTTGGTGGAGCCTCCGTCTCCTGCTGGGTAGAAGCTGCCGCCACGGCTGCTGCTGCTGCTGCTGCTGCTGCTGCGGTTTGTTTAGTCTGTTGAAATGCGTTCAAGGGACTTGGTTCGCCCGAAAAGACAGCTTTGGCGCTCGTGGGTGAGATTTTTGGTCCCGATGTTAAACCGCCACCAGCTTTAGCGGAACCTCCCTGAACATTGCTGTCAAAGACAGTCCGCTCCGTGGTATTCGACGATAGAGACGTGCTGTTGCCGGCTGGAATTGGTGTCTGATCGCCGTCAAGCAGACAGCATCGCTGTAGCACGCTGATGACCTTGTCATTGAAGCGTGTCATCAAGTTGCTTCTGGCCTCTGCGCTTTGCAATGGGTGGTCTGCAGCCGCCATGCAGAAGTGCACCGCCTGCATGTAGCTGCTGCCACACTTGGCGGCCAGCTTCTTGAGATAGATGCTCTGCAGCCGCAGCTTGAAATCACGGCGAGAATACTTTGACTTCATGAATTTGCCAATGGGCATCCAGAGACCAATTTCGAGTAGAATGAGACCCAGGCTGTAGATGTCATGCACAGCGTCGAAGGGATAGTCGGAGCCTGTCTCGTCACTCGGGGGCAGGTAGAGGCTCGCCGGAATCGAATCCCTCTCCTTGGCATCCGCTAGATATCCGAGGTGATGCAGCCCAGTAAGGTATGGCTTTCTTATGAGAGTCGATTTCCATATTCGATCCTGGCTGAGCGCAAGTTTTCTGTCGAGAAAGAAAACAACATTGGTGCTGTTGAGATTTCCGTGAACGACGCCTAGATCGAGAAGACGGCTTACACTCAATGCTAAATTGGAGGCAAGCCGCAGACGATGCTCGAGGGGAGGGAGATTCGAACTGTCGGCATCGCCACCGTTTTGCAGAAAGGTCAGCAAGCTCCGTGGATGGAGATCCAGGCTCTGTTGCTCGAGCCGCTTATCGTCACCCTTCAGCTTGTCCTCACTCTTTGGCAAGTTATATACGAAGGCGTAGCGGGATTTGGCAAGGTCGAAGGTCCAGCCAGCCAGCTTGAGAAAGCCCAAGTAGTCGTCATTGGGCGCCACAGATGGATCGCTCATCGCCAGAGCCAATTTCTCGAATCTAGCGCTGTTCGGTCGAATGTCGCTCTCTCCCGAAACGCCATCGACTTTCTTGTAGTCTAGAAGAACCGGTGACGCCCCTGCTGACTGGCCGAGAATAGGCTTGTAGCCGGTGTACTGGGCGACCACTCTGTCTTCCGATCCTGTCAGGATAGATTCGTAGGATGGTGGTGAACTGTGAGACGGCCTGATCGGTGCTACTTCTGAGAACTGGTCTGGCTCGATAAAGGCGTCATCCGTTAGAGCAGAACTCATAGGAACATTGCGATGAGGCTCTTCATATCTCGGCAGCTCGGACACTTCAGCCAAACTCTCGTCTGCGATGCGCCTCGCCTTCTCATCAACGTACGTCTTCACGTCCTGCTTCATAGACCTCTCACGCGGCTTGGGCTTGGGCTCCGGCGTTGCTGGTTCCAGTCGAGTGCGAGAGAGATCACAGAGCGTATCAATGGACATGGTCAAGTCACGGTTGATCTCTTCCAGCCGCCGTATCGAGTCCGGGGAAGGCTGGGGCATGCGCATCTTGCCCTTCTCGCCAGCTGAAGAGCTCGCACCTGTCGAAGAGGGACTGAGGCCTTCAGCCTCTTCCAACAACGCTTTGATCGAGTCCATGATGCTAGCCACGAGATCATTAATGCCAGCGCGGCCCAATGGGCCGTCCATATCATCAGACTTGGACCTGTCAGCCCATTGGATGCCCCAGGCTATCAGTCGGTCCTTTTGTATCCTCAGCTTTAAATACAGAGGCGACAGGTCCGGGCTGCTACCTCGACTCTGCATGAGACCTTCATATAACTTCTTGTTGTCATTGAACATCTGGGTCAGAGGGCGTGGTAGACCCGGAGCTCTGGCGTAGCCCGCCATCTTGGGTGGCGGCCGCGGCTGTGTAGCGACAGAACAAGCTTGATTATTAGTCGAGAAGAAAAAAACAGATAGAAAGAAACAAGTGAGGCTGTGTAAAGAAATATGACTGCTCCAAATCCAGTCAGATACAGTCGTTTGCAAATGGGATGCTCAAACTCAGCGAAAGATGAGATGGGAGCAGTCTAATGGTTTTGAAAGAGATTGAAGCCTTGCGCAGGGGGAGTTTGCGCGTTCCCCACACAGGTGCAGTATCCTGCTGCCTGGCGGCAGTTTCACGGAACGCAGGCGCGCCCGTTAGCACGTGAGACGGCCGTGGCTCGATGTTCTACGCTGGCTGCCTGATACGGTCAACCAAAGTGGCGCAGAATTTTCGGAGTTTCATCCGAAAGCCTGGAAGTCGCAATTTCGATCAATTTTGGCTGGTGCCAAGCACGTCATGTGACGGATCATGTATGTGCAGAGTCACTTCACTCCAGGATGTTGGTGACGGTTTGGTGATGTTTTCCAAGCTCAGCAGCCTCATCTCGCTGCTTGTCTACTGAGAAGATGACATCTCTAAATGATTACCTACCCTAGGTACCTAGGTAATCAGGTAAATACTTTCCCTCCTATCTCAGCATAGATCACGTGATTAGAGTCGATGCCTAGCATCCAGGCTTCATCGTAATGTCGGAATCGGCTTGGTAACGCCAGGCTAGTAGTGCATAAGTACTGCCCGGACATAACAAACAAACTCGAATTGACTCGATGTTCAAGCTAGGTATCTCGGTCTGCCCGCTCCGTTCCAAGTTGTCCTGATACTGTCGATTCAGACAGTAACTTGACTCATTAAATACATACTCAGGTGGGTATCCAGGCATGTACCGACAATCAGTACGGCTAGCTCCGTGGCTCAGAACGCCTGGAGCCTCGAAAGGACCTGTTCCCGATGTCTCTTCAGCGCTGGCCTGCAAAATCGGAGATATTTCCAGAACAATAATTCAAAACCTATGTTCGACTCAAGTCAGAACCAGTGGCTCGTTGCATTCAACCAGCACATGCATACGGATACATCTCACACACAAATGCACTATTAGCGATTCGCTGTGCAATTAATTTAATTAGATCGTTGTAGCTACGCTCTCCAAGATTTGGCCCACTAGCTGCGATCGCCGCATGGCGGCTAAAGTGGTGTAAAGTGTACCTTTATCCCCAGCTATATTATTGCGTGATTACTTCAAGCTGATAGTCAATCGATCTTACCACTCTCTCTGGTCTATGCAATCCACAAATGTAGTTCAACTAAGCAGGCTCTCATCATCTCAGGAGGCCGAATGCCAGTCCAACTGTCTCCTGGAAATCAAACTGAGAGGGTCTGCGGAGCTGGAAACCGCCTCATTAGTGTAGATTCGGATCGCGATGGCTTCATACAGTCAGTGGCGACCTCATACAATCTCTGGCTGGAAGCCTGAACAGATCATTGAATCTGCTTCGCAACGTATTCCAGACCTCATCTGCCAAGGAACACAGTGCAACACCAGACCATGATGTGCCTAAACAAACCTGCATTCTCTGTGACACCATGGCATGATGTCTGACAAATAACTCAGCTGGCTCATGGTTACCTAGTCACCTGGAGAAAGCGTCGATAGGCATTTGAAAGCTCGGCAGACAGATGCAGGTACTGATCTTGGCGGAAAGATCATCCTTGTGGGGCCAGTCCCAATCTCATAGCACTCCGAAGCCTTCGATGTATGGATGTGGCTTGCAGTAGGAGGGTATTGCCTGTGAAACAAGCGCCATCATACATTTACCACCACAAAATGCCCAGCGGTGTAGCTGAGGAACATAAAGCTTGGCAGTATCTGAGGATGCGTAAACCAAGTGCAATAGTTCCGATCAAACCTTGCCTAGCGTCAATGTGGATAGCAGTCAAAAGATCGAGGCATCGACTGCGGAGATGGAGTGTTCTAGTGTCGTGACAGAACCGAACCTGGGAGGCTTGAAGCCCGACCGTCATGGTGGATCAGCCAATTTGAGGCTGCATGGCCTTCGAGCATACCCGGCACGGGACCAAGAGCCAGATCAAAGCCCTGTGCCACGTGTAGACGCCTTGAACCGCCCCAACTTTTGATCTGACAGGTGGCTGAAAAGTCCGGACAAGCGCCAATAGGCTGGCTCGCAAATTGGCAATGCTGCATTGATGATGGCAGAGCGTGGACGGGAAAGCGAAAATTCATGAGTTTGCTGGCAGCAAAAACAGCTCCTGCTTTCCTTGCTTAGTGCGTGGTTCGAGCGGGAGCGTACCTGTTGTAGATGGCGAGCTGGCGGTGGTGGTAGCGACCAGGATCCCGGGAGAGAATTGCTGGGCACCACATCGGTGGCTGTCCTAGCTGCATACAATGATTTGCGCTTCCTCCATACTCGTGGCAGACGTCTTGTTCTTCAACTGATGCACAGCCTGAATGAAATCGGCGGGAACTGGATAATTCCCGTCAACGCGACTCAAAAACCAGCGACAAGATATTTGCTCAAGTGGGGGCTTCCTCCTCTCTTTCCTCATCTTTCCCATCTACCTTCCTCCAAACGTCTTAATCAGCGCTTCATTTATCTCATTGCGACCTGTTATCATCAGCAAAACACTGCTAAGAAGGATGCAGACATAGCATGGAGCTCCGGTAGCGGACCCATGCATCAGGATATTGTCAATCCAAATTGCTGACTTGAACTATGGTTGTGATTGTGTAATTGTCTCAAATGGTGTTCAATGAAAATGAAAGGTCATATGTGACCTTTTATGGCTTGCGGATATCGGGCAGTTTCTGGCTCGCCAACATCTAGTCAAAATCAACATTGCTCAAGCTCTTTGAGTGGGACAAGAAGGATAAATCGAGTTGTTAACAGGTGATGTGCAAATTCAGGAATACATCACTCATATGCGTGGAAAGTTTCGAGCCTTACCTGGTTTGACTGAACAGACTTTGGTAATCCTGCACAAAAGAGCCTCTCTGGGTGGGCATGTAGAAGGAAATGGTGAATTGAAGTTTTCAAGCCAGTAGCGATGGAATCCTTACACTCCATGTTCAACTCGGCTGCCAGCAGGATGCGTACCTAGGTATCATCTGGCAGCGACTGGATTCGCTCTTACTGTCTCATTAATCTATTCGATGACACAGCAGTGCTGCATACCAAGACTTCCGGAAACCTCGCTGCCTTTCTTGCATTCTATTGAGAAAAGGAATAAATGATGTTCTAAGTGAGAGTTTGTCTCAATGGTTTACATTGTGCTTGTCGAGCTTCTCAATGCTGTGTAAGGCGATGGTGAGGTTGTCTTTTCCCTGTTGCAAGGCAAAAGACCCGACTAAGTAGGGCCTGATATCGATGCCAAGGCCGAAAACTTTACAAAGTCAAGTCATCTGACCATTGCCTGGCTGCCTAAGACTTGGCATGGAACTCTACGATAGAGAAGGATGAGTTCAACAGGTCACGTACTTACTTAGGTACGTATTGAAGGTCCTGAGACGACGGAAGGAGCGGGAATGGGGAGAGTGATGAACGTGACCGGCAGTCAGTACTCGATACCGGCGCTTGCTCACGGCACTTTAGACGGTGAGTTATTGGTAAGGCATCGGACCTATTGTACTCTGTACACTTACTAGATCCACTTTACTGCAGGGCGGTGAGATTTTAGTTAGCTGGTCATGCACGATTAGGGCCAGACCAAGAATGCTTGGCCACTGTTTCCAGAAGACGAGCTGCAAGGACGATTTTCGGAGCTGGCTATCAGCTGAAGATTGAGGGAAGGAAGAGGTTGTGGTTGGCCCCTGCGCCGCCCCGGGAGACACTCCCTTGGAGGGGTGATGTAGAATGCGGAGGGAGGGGGTGGATGGGTTTCCCGTTCTTTCCCCGGGGGTGTGCACTGGCAAGTGGGGGGGGCGATTTCTAATGCGCAAAGTTGCCGATTTCCAACGGGCCAACAACCGGCACGTAGTGGAACGGCTGCAGCCTGCCCGACTTCCCCGGGTGTCGAAACGGGTCATAGTGGCATAGTCCCGCGTCTATGCCGCAGCATCGTCACATATTTCCTGACTCTACTTTGTGTTTGATCTCTTATGCTTCCCTTCGCTGCTTTTCAGGTATCAGCCTTTGAGCAACAATCTCACGCCTGCCCGAACAAATGTGAGAGCACCCTTTTCACATTGTGATCTCGAAAGCTGCGAAAGCTCGCAGCCAGCTTCGCGCAAACGCTATCGTCACGCCAGGCCACAGGGAAAAAGAGGATCTATGCCAGCGAATCATAGCGTCTGGGTAGTTACTCTTAGCGTCAAAGCCACGACCATTATCAATACAAGCAGTGGGAAGCAACACAACAGCCTGGCTGCGGCCTGTCCCGAGCCTGTCCAGGATGGCATGAATAGGACAGGCCCCGATGCAGTTGGTCCTAGAATACGATGAAAGACGAACATGACAAACTCCATCGCAGACGCCGTATGAACTAGGTTATGATCTCAGAGATTTGCAAGACATGTCAAAGCCAAGCCAGCCTCGACGGATGTGCTGCTGGAGAGCGTGTGCAAGGCATTGAAGTAAATTATTCCTAACGTGAACGCGTCTCTGAAAGAGGACCTTCACGCTAACCCACATGCAACTGATACAACCAAACTACCTAGGGAATGATTAATTGCCTCTTCACTAATTTCCCTGTCAATCGGCTAGTTGACGATCGCTGCCTAGGCGGAAGCTGGCTTTGCAGCCGGCAGATCTTGATAGTCCATACGCTATTTACTACCTTGTATCGCTAGGCTAGGAGCAGCATCGGAGTTACCCAAGAATTGACAAATGACCTCAATGTATCTATAGACAATCATTTCGACAAGGGTTCACGAACTTGCATTAAGAGGCAATACCGGCGGACATCCAGGTAGACGGAAAAGTAGCCGTTCAGCTAGCGATACGCTTCAACGGTGATTTGGTGAGTCCAAGGCAGAAGTGGTTGCTGATGCCGCTACCTGGAGGAGTCTAGAGGCGCAGCAGCCGAAATTCCCCCAAACTCTTTTCGCTGAATTAGGGCTTCTGCCCTGCCGCGGCCTTGAGTAACGCACACTTCATATTTGGGAAACCCCACAAGACTTCAAGAGAGAAGAACGAATAATCTCCCTGCTCTAACCGTGCTACAGCCTGCGTCCGTCTCGTAGCACGTTCCTATTCCTCCTTCTCCTAGCCTATGGTTTGGCCAACTCATTGATCCGATCTCGAGCAGAGACGATCACTGCACTACCCATGCATGTTACTTTTGGCATCGTGTGCCACATTTCCTTCTACCTTTCTGAGCGAGACCGAGCACTATTTTCCCGAAGCAGCAAGCGCACAGAAGGTTCCGATCGATACAAGACATAATCACCCATGCCTTTCTCTCTCCTCTGCTTGGAACAGATCCAGATTTGGCCGTGGGCTCCCGAAGGCCCTCTTTTCGGCTTTACACGAAGCTGCCCCCTTTCCCCTCCTCGTCCCCGTCCAACAGCCGGATCGTGTGCTCAGACTGCAGATCTGGCTCACGCCTCGGCCCATGTACGGCATAGTGCTGTTGTCCCGCAAAGAGGAAAAAGGGGAAAAAGTTAAGTCCAAGGCTAGCTGCTAGCCACCCCTGACATCGGGATCCGTACCTTCGCGCGAGATAGTGTCTCTGCACAAATGCCAACAGCAACATCCGATGGCAGATCTACAAGCACCAAGCACCCAGGCCTCAACCATGTCAGCCACTTATTCGAGCTTCCCAGGGTGACAAGTGACAGCAGCCCTCTCCACTGGACCTGACACGACTTGCTGCATATAGTTCACTTATACACTCATTCCTACCACTACCTCAGCACGACTTTTGCAGGTAGATGGCGCGTTTTTTTGTTGGCTGCTATATAAAGCTTTACACCTTGTGCATAGGAAAGAGATAGTGTACCCAGTGAGTTTGTGGTTGAGGGGATGCAATTCGCCCCATTTTCGTTCCTCGCCCGGATCGCACGGGACGATCGGACCCTCGATGATTGCGAGTCAAGAACTACGCGCCGGTCAGGCTATCTCGGACTACTCGACGGCGAATCAATCACGAAAGCGTCGAACTACGGAGAGTCAACAGTATTCAAGAGTGGGAAGGCTGCCTGAGATGAAGAAAATTTTTGCTGTGTAGGAGAGATGGGACAATATATAAGTGCATGTGGTTTAACTTGGGTGGTTGTTGAACACACAGAGAAAGAGAGCCAGAAGTGGTCTCGAAGTTTTTGATTGGGGTGATCGGCAGCATCGCCTGAAGCCTGAAGTGTGGAGCAAGCACCGAACTCCTGATCACACTGAACCCCATGGATCAGGTCAAAGCGGACCCCCCGGATCAGAGGAGACAGGTGGACCGGGAATGGGCGTCACCGTACAGGAGGACAGGTCCGCGGCGACTCGACCGAACCGCAAGCTTTTGTCATCACGCGCACCACAGCCCATCGTAATGATGATTTCCCCGAAGCCGCACCTGTCACCACGTCTTCTTACAGGCCATAACCACTTTGGATATAGCCGACCTTGCCCTCTCACACCTTGGCTGTGTACGTTGTGGAGATGTCAAAATCTGCATAAAACGCTGAACAAAGCGTTCACACACAACGATGGAGCAGGTCTCAGGAGCTTCAGTCCAGAATGTCACTTGCTAAGAACGTGGCACAGATGTGCCGAAACGGTAATTCGGAAGCAGAAGAGATTAATTCACTCAGAGCTATTCGTTCGCACAGACATCTGAACCGTCATTGATGGAAGCACAGCCATCGGGGGGCGCCACCCTCCTCTGAGCGCTCTGAACAATGATGAAGTGGGCAGCAAAGCGCAGCAACTCGAGAATAGAAGACATGCTTGGCTTAGACATGGGAAGCTCACATTCTTTGTAGTCGACCCGAGAATGTTGGGAGCTGGTTGATGCGATGAATAGAATTTCTGTGAGGGACGGTGAGAATGGGAATAGATTCTGTCATGGGACGTGTGTTGAGACAGAGTCTGACATCTCACCTGTCGGCGACTCACTGCCGCCTGCCGACCCACACCCCAACTCTCCTTACCGGCCAGCGCCCGCGCTGTCTAGCCGAGGAGAGGCTGCGGGCGAGTCATCGTCCTGGCATCTTTGTGTATGTCCGGTCCCCTAAGCCTTTTTGTCACTCTCCCACACCTTTTTTTCTCTCCTTTTCCCATTTCGCCATCCCCTGGTGGGTTTACACCAGCGCCGAAAATTGCCAGCGAGATGCCACCAGCGTTATACACTGCCGCCATCGCCGCCGCCGTCGCCGCTACTGCTGATGTACGCCGCTGCTAATACAGCTGCAGGTATCCACAGGGCACTTGTAAGCCACAGCCCACACCACTGGTCCTGGGTAGCAGTTCTGTCATGATTAGATGGCCAGCCCAACACCCCTATCCCTTGCCCTCGTCAACCCTTGCAAAGCTACCAGGCTCGAACACGACGTCAGAAATGGCAGCCCATGCTGCTACTTCCATGTTCCAAGGGTTGTACAAGAGCATGCCCCGAACGCATGCTGTGAGGCGCTCCTGCCAGCTACTGGTCCACACCTGGCTCCTCAGTCTAATCTGGCTGCATGGAAGCTGATTTGCCTGGACTAGAAAGCCAAAGTGTCACCTGCCGCCCTGGATCGGTTGGCGACCCATCGGAGTAATAGCAATGCCATGCTATGCTCCTCTCTGTTCATCAAGTTATGCCATATGGGTGTCCGCTCCTTTCAGTATATTATGCGTCATGAAGTCCGTTTCTCCAGCGTCCTCATTGTCCCATCGTGATATACCAATTTCTGTCAATTTGTGCGTCCCCTTCGAAGGGTAGCATTTTACCAGCAGCGTCTTTGCGCAGGGAAGCGCCGAATCAAAGGCCTCAAAACGATCACGAAGTCTCGCTCAGCAGGATCATCTTCGCTTTTTCCTAGCGACAAGGTTAACTCAGGCACGTTCAACAGCGTTCCTGGACAGTGCAGCAACTGTGGCGGCCACAAGAGATCAGACGGGGCGACGGGGCGACGGGGCGACAGGAACATAGACATCTGCTTGCAGTTGCGTTTGGCTGACTCTGCCAACAAACACATTCCTGACAGTCAAGACCGTGCAGTAGCAGGCTAGCGAAACGCCTACTATCACGAAAGATAGGCAGAGCGTTGAAGATTCTGTAGCGACAGCATCAACAGCGGTGGTGGTGGTGGTGGTGGTGGTGATAGTGGTTGTAGTGGTGGCCGCGGCGGCATCATTGTTGTCATCATTGTCTGGTTGTGACCAGAGGGAAGGCTACTGCTAGCTTGTGGCGGGGGGGGGAGGAGACGAGGGACAACAGTATCTGGTCAGCAACCAGCGAACAGCGGTTGGAGCCGTTGTTGGCGATCTCCGGAACGGATACGGTAAAAAAACGAGAGAAGAACGTGTGTAAGGTAAGAAAGACAGACAGCTGGGAAAAACGGCGCGGAGCCAGGTCGTGGGTCGAAGCTAAGTATGCAACATTGAAAACGTGTCTGCGGCCTGGCCCACCTGGCACTTCGCACTGGCATGTCAGCCCTTTCCGCAGCACAGTCTTCATCATGCGTTCCCAATTAATCCTACCCTCTCCCCGTCACTGCTCAAACATACATTAGCTGAACCCTTCCCTTTTTACCTCCCCCGTCTCGCACTCGTTCCAAGAGACTGACTGACAACCGCTGCTCATTTCAGCCTCAACCATAGAGGCTCCACACATATCCTGTGCCTCATGAGCCATCCGCAAGAAGGACGACAACACCCGTCTCAAGATCCCGCCACCATACCCATGATGATGGCCGCCGCAGCCCCTCTTCCGACCATCAGGGATACGTCCAGAGGACCGGCCGATGTACAACGGCTACCATCCCTGAACGAAGTAAGTCAACTCCGAGATGTGCATTCTTTTTATCTCATCCATTCGGGGGCGGAGGGGGAGCGGGCCTTCTCACGCATGAAATATAAAACATGGGAGAAATGGCAATTCTCTGTACTCTCTGCGTCCTCATGCTTGCAGCTCTCCGCTTGTTAGTGGACCTGACAATATATCAATCATTCTGCGTCTCTTACAATAGACTTGTGTGCTGACGGAACTCGACAGCTTTTCCCGGACAAATGGCAACCCGAGAATGCTCCTTCGCAACGAGGCGATTACCCAACAGGAGCTCGAGGCCCTCGAGACTATCCAGGACCTCCGTCTCTAGCACCATCACCGCTGCTGCCTGCCCGACCGCGTGAGAACTTTCCACCAGCACAGGCGCCGCCATCACTATCTCCGTCATCGCAGCAGCCATCGCCTGCCCTCTCCGGTCGAGCGGGGCCGCTGCTCCCACCCATGCAAGGGGGAGACCAACGGTCTCTATCGTCCCTCTACAACGCCCAGGTACAGAGCTCGACTCCACCACAACTACCGAGGGAGATGGACCCGAGAGGCTTCCCGCCAGGTCCACCACCTCCACCGCCAGGTCCGCCCCACCCGGCTTACTATGGAAACATGCCTCCCCGCGACTTTGGATCTCCAATGCCACCGCCACCACCGCCTGGGTATCCGGCTGGTCCACCTGGCGCATATTACCCGAGCGATGGGGACTACAGGGATGACAAGAAACAAGGCCGTCGTCGTGGCAATCTGCCGAAGCAAGTGACAGATATTCTTAGAATGTGGTTTCAAGATCACGTGGCGCACCCTTATCCCACCGAGGAGGAGAAGCAGCAGCTCATGCATCAGACGGGCCTCTCCATCAGTCAGGTATGATGAATTCCAAGATTCCTTGCGCCTATCTCAACAATGGTAGTGAATTGTTGATAAGGTTCGTGGGAGGTACAGTCAAGGCTGACCTTTTTTTTTTCTCCTCAATCACAGATTAGCAACTGGTTCATCAATGCACGAAGGAGGAGCCTTCCTCGAATGGGTGGACAAGGTCCACCAGACGCTGACCTTTAAGCCACTGGATGGAACAACAGACAAGCACGGGCGCTCCGCATCCACACCGAACTCTTTTCCAGTCTCTTCTCGAACATGTGTCGAATGGTCCGAAGAGAGGAGAAGGACAACGCACCAGTTGGAGAAAGCTCGGGGATTGGTTCCCACCTTTCGGCTACGCCAAGGAGGCGTGCGGCCTGACGCACGTGCGACTGACGGAAGCGGCTTACCCAAGTGACCCTGGTATCCACTTGTTCACTCACGCAGCATACATTGCCTGGCAAGCAAGCCCAAACAGCTTGCCGTCGACTCATGCCGAGCAATCGCGCGCGGGACTAATTGCCGCTAAGCCACTCGACTCGAGTTGCCGTCCACATTCAGAGCTCTACAGACTACGATGATGATCAACAGGGACGGAAGAAAAGGCGGTGGCGGCGACCGCGGTGGTGGTGGTGGTGGTGGTGGTGGTGACGGCACCGGCGCTGCTGGTGGGCAGATGAGGGTCGCCCGTGGATGGCCTAAGCTTTCACCATCTCCACCAGCTCCCAGATCTTGGCACTCGCTTACAAATGGCCCATCAAACGCCTCTGATCATGCCGCTGTGATAAGAGAGTTCGAAGGTCATGATGTGACAGGCTTTGCTCATTCAAGTCTGGGAATGGACCGACTCACGACGGCAGGCGACGGACCAGCCGAGGATGGTCGAGCAGGCAAGCAAGCAGCATCGTGCCAGGCAACGATAAACACGACTTCACGAACAAACGAATGAGATTTTCTTTCTGTGGCATATTGTGGGAGCACACTGTGTGTACGATACATACGCATATTTGGGTGTTGGGAAAGGTTAGGGCATTGGACAGCAGCATGGGATAGGCAAAAAGGGAGTCAAACCTGACAAGGTCTATAATGGCGCACATTTGCAGCACGGGTTAGCTGCTGGGCGAGGCAGGACGTATCATACCCATCCTGCCCAAGATTTGCATACAACAGAGCTTAATCCATTTCATAGAGCAACTATGGCAAGAGCCAAAATGCATAAAATCCGCGATGAACTCGAATAGCTCTGCATTCCTTCCGACATCGTGGGATACTGCTCTTCTCGTTTCTCAACATACTAACGTCGCCTTCGGGTTCGGATACTTGCAGTCTTTCTGGATAGCCCTCTGCTGTCATTAATCGAGACAACCAATCTCTGCCATCAAGGGAGCACGTCTAGAGATGGGACCTGGAGCAAGTGGTCCCCACCAGCTTAGAATTTGACTGGCGCAGTGTCTGCGATGACCACGGTTACGAGCTACATCGTGGCTGTGTCTTTTTCACGAAGAGTTAAATAGTCGGGTGGAGAGCGCTGGCGCATCGAAGGCCGAAGTCCGCGTCCAGCGGTGGCAACAGCAGGCCCGACTTGAATCGTCTCGTCAGAACTATCCACCGAATCGAGAGGCTCAGGATCCCCGGGGGGGGTTGGCAGGGGAGGGAGAGGGCGAGGGCAAGGCGGGGCCACAGGTCGGCTAGGACGAGAATGGGGGTTGAACAAAATCGCTGCCCTCTCAAGAGGTGCGTCACATTAGGATAGGTGGCTGAGATCAGCGCATGTCGTTTGTGGAAGACGAGCTTCGGGTGAGTCGGCAAGCTGTGTCGATCAACTGTCGCTTAAGTCGAAGACGACTGGGCCGGAGCCATGGACTCCGACTTTGCCTCGCCGCAAGGGCAAGATGAATTGCATTAGCATAACTGCTTGGACAGGTAGTGCAGCTGAACAGGTGTTGGCAGCAGGATGCACTTCCAGGGCAGCAAGCTCCCCCAAAAAGAAAAAAAAAACCAAAGAAAAAATCCCCCCCCCCCCCCCCCCCCCAGAAACGATGGTGGGTGGGAGCCTGGTTGTCGTGGTGAGCCCCCCTTTGGGCAGCTAATGAAAGACTTTGGTGGCGCCCCTCCCATCGGCCCCCCGCGGGCTCGGTGTGAACTGGACACACACCCACCCCCTTAAAAAAAAATCTCTACAGAAAATGTACTCACATTTCACGGGCTCACACAGACTATCACACACTGAATCATACCATCATGCACACACGGACACACAAATTGCCCGGAGATAAGACACTGTCGCCCACCCCGAGCATTTCATGACCGCTGTCACGGGTAAAAGATAGTAGACGACATTTCATTTTACGCCGTAATCATAATTGCAGTAGGGAGAATAGCGAAGCTTTCTAATCAAATGAAATGCGGAACCCCTGGCACCCAACATTGGCATTCTCCATTGATGTGGGGGGAGGAGTGAAAAGCAATTCGCCACAGCATGAGCGCAAGTACTGGCCTGACAGCGATTACCGCAAGTCATACATGGTATATTCTGTTGGCGCTGCAAATTCCACTAAACGTCTCACTCAGTGTTTGGTGAAATGGGAAGGCGCGATCTCTCAAAATTAGGGGCTATGGTTGAGGGAAGGAGGGAATGTTGCTTAGCGAGCACCTTCTCTTTCCAGAACGTTTCCGCTTTCATTCTCAAGACTTTGGTGTCAATCTTGACTCATCATTCATATACAGCAAAAAATCCAGTCCTCGTAATATGGCCTGGCTATTATGGAGGTCTAGGAGCAACTTCGTTCAGCCTCAGGCTTCGCAGGTAGCAGCGTGGAAGCCCAGATCCTAAGAAATGTCCTCGATTAGGAAATCGTCCCTTTTCAGGTATGTATAAGCTTCCGACTGCTTTCCAGATAGACACAATCTTCTTGGAACATTGCAAATGATAACTGCTCCTGCCATCTTCCGAGGTAAGACGCATATGCGCCAATGACTGGGTTCGACACCGTTCAGGAGTTTACCAAAAGAGCCTTCGGAGACATGGTCCATGCAATCAAAATATGAGATGATCCCTGTCAGGTGCAGGCGCCTCAATCGGCAAGATGGCAATCAACTATGCTCCAGCTACAACGCCATGGAGCCATGGGAGTCAGGTTTGCCCAAAAAAAAATAAACGTGGCAGAAGGTCAGTTGGATGCTACAGGACAGGGGGGAAAAGGCTGGTGGATTGCGGCAATCCAACGTACAGACAACTATGGCGGCTACCACCTACCAGCAGCTGCGGTTTCCGTCAGCGCAGCAAAGGTGAAGACCGACAAGGCTATGTGGCGGCGGCGGCGGCGGCAGCGGTAGCAGATGCTGTTACGGAAATTGTTCTCACAGCCTCAGCTATTCGAAACCAACCAACCTTCAATCGTGATGACTCTGAGCAGGATACTGTTTTTGGCGTTGATTCCATTGCTACACTCGCAGGGTCCAGAGTCACAGTCCAAGGTGTCAACGACAGCGGGACCATCAACCGTGGCGAGTTGCAAAGTGATCCTCCTCAATATCGATAGATCGAGGAAGGCAGCAAGATGTTGATACCGATTTTGCTCAACGCCCGTGTCTACTGGGCCGTATTCTTCGAAACACCTCGTGTTGTACTCACAATGCCGTTGTGACAGTATCAGCGTCCACGGTCACGGCACACATCTCTCTCTTCACTTCTCTTTCTCATTTCGGCGACAGGGCCACGAAAGACGCATTCTGATGGTCGGCTTCCTGTAGTATGTGCATATGTGGGCACCGAAAATCGGGTCCATCGCCGTAAAAAAGAAGCTGCCCTGCCCAGATGCTTGGCCCTTGGCGCCAGGGCGGGCAACAGGAGCCGCGAGAGAGCAGCATTAGCGGCTGCAAGTATGATGCAGAACGTTTTGAAAACGACCAGCACGGTCGTGACCGCTAGCACAGGCGTCAAGAAGTTTTCAGTCTGACATTTAAGCGATCAATCAGATTTTGGCATTCAAAGTGTCTTCATGTAGGTTCGCAAAACTTTCCTCTTACGCTACTTGACAGAGTTGGTAACAGCAAAAGCCTCCCAGAAAATTTCAGTGAGAGAAAGGTACGAGCAGCAGGTGCTGGCAATGGCAGGCGCTCTCATCTACGATGCCCGGTCCTCCATCTGCACCACGGAAACGATACCGCTGCTACTTCCGTGGTTGGCTTCTACAAGTAGGAAAGAAAGAGCAGAAAATTTCGTGGGCGCGGCCCAATGGCAGCACAGGCATTTGTGGTGGCGGACCAGCCCAGCTCCTCGAATGGGGCCACATTCCACGAGACGATGATGTCGGCAGAGACGGGAGGTGAGAGAATAGGCGGAAAGCGATAACGGCGGAAGTCTGGATGTACATGTCCGCCCCCGATTGACAGGGCGATCACTGTGCATTCTGCATGGGCTTTCTTGTGCAAACAGTGGTCGAAGCCAGATGTGGGTCCATTGAAGCCACACGAAAGCACTTCGCGGAAGATGGGCGCCAAAAGCAGATACGAATTGCAATCGTCAGTGGAAAGCCGAAGCGCACGCATGAGCACACAACTTGAATCCACACCTCCACACAGACACATACAAAATACGCAGGCAAATCAGGAGTCGCTCACCGTACCCTAGTGCAAGGCGCGGACAGGGGGGGGGCCAGGCAAGCTCCAAGGTCAGCTTACCAGAGGCTGGGAGAAATCATGTATTGGCCGTACAATACTTTACGCCTACCATCAGGCTGTGTGCTGGGCTCACGACGATTGTCGCCAAGAGAGCGGTTGTCTGAACCCCCTCGCGCGGGTCGGTAGTATTGCGCGCGAAGAGACGGGAATGGAGAGAGAGGTGAAAATTGGCCCATTATGAGTGGCCCTCGGGGTTATATTTCAGCGCTTGCTAGACGGGGCTGTTACGGACAGCGAAAGGCGCTGGCTCAGGGCTGGCGGATCTTCCTGCGACCCACAACCCTTCGTGACGTTGGCGCTCCCGTCCTGACACCTGCCACCGACCGGGCGTGAGGCCACAGTCACACTTTTCCTGCTAACCCACAGATGCACGGTCGAGCCGCTTTGACTGCTGGATCTCACTTTTGGACTCCAACGGACGAAATATTTAAACCTTATCGGGGACTTGCTCCGCAGCAGGAGAAGGGCATTGAGACGAGCATTTTGCTTTCCAGCAACAGAGAGGTATGCTGAAGTTTGCCATCCGAAACCGGGGCACATGTGCAGCAAATGGGTATGCCCTCTGAATCAGCACAGCGTGTTACCGAGGTGGTCTCCCTCAGCAACCACAAGTCGCCCGATTGATGCGTGCCAGGTAGGACGAGACGACGGTCACGATCTGGTGTCCATGGTTGCTTACATCGCCCGCATGATATGCTCCTTGCACCAAGCGCCTTCTATGCTGCCGTGTTATTGGCAGACAGCTTCTGCGCACATCTCAGCAGGCAGCCCATACAGGTGATGGGCAACGACTCCCAAATTCTCGATGTGGGTCTTCACCGCTGGTGTTCTCGGTGGCGCTTAGGCATGCTGCTGTTGAAGTGCGCAACAGAGAGCTGTGGCTTCGAACAGATAAAAATGGCCAGGTCGGTTCGTGAACGCCATGGATGCTGCACGGGAAGAGAAGATCAGAATTGGAAAAGAGAGGCTGTATGACCTATCGAAACCCCGATGTTCAACAGCCAGTACTTGCTATTACTATCAGAGAAAAAGCTCGTCAGCTGCCGCAGTAGTCAGACACTGTAAACGTGGTGAGAAACGCCTCAGGCGCTGTTGGTTCCACAGAATTCGCAAGGCATCCCCTACACCAAGAGCAGTATTTTGCTGCTCCCACTACATACACATCAGGTGACTTGAGCTTTCCTCACAGCCTACCTGCCTCGTCTGACACAAGCACTCCATGACTACTGTTTTGCACTGAACTGAGTGGCGAGAACAACTGGTAGTAAATTGAAGTTGCCGTGCCGAGCATTTGGTTCTGCATTTGGTTCTGCATTTGGTCACAGATGCATGACGCTGCCAGCTTGTAGGGCTCCATGCCGGTTTACTTGTAATGACAGCAGGGAGTCAAAGATCACGAAGATGCAAGCGTGTGGCACACACAACACTTCGACTCGGAAATGAAATATGCCAAATGAAGTTACTAGTATGTCGGGAATATTACCAAAAAGGCATACGATGATATTTTCCCGCCCCTGGCTCGTTATGGCTTCTCTCACAGCCAAACGGTAGAACGAACGGTCATCAATGTGCACAGGTACAACATCGACTCAGACGCCTACCTCTCTAAGCTACTGGTTCTGTACTTGTGCCTCAAGAAGGGGTCAGCAAGCAAGCGAGCGCCAGGATCGAATTACTGGGAGATCACAATGCACGAACGAGGGCGGCCAGGCGCACCACAAAGCAGGCCAATGTTGGAGGGCGGGTCGGAAAGCTTCAGCTGGCTGCTGAGATCTCCCCACACCACCATGCTCTCAATTTGGCAAATGACAGGTCATCGAGCGAGAGTGATCATGAATCCGGTCCCCTCTCAGGGATCAAGAGGAAGAGTTTGGACAATCTGAACCGAGCAAGTCCTCACGTCATCGCAGCACAAGTGACTGGCGTCTCATCCTTTCGCGAGCTAGGCGATAGGCGTGAGCCTAGGCATTGTCTCGAGTGAGGCAGGTGCAGCCTTACTGGATCTCTCATTTGCGCCAGGCTTCTCTCTGCTGACACTGGATTTCGCTAATGTGCGCAGCATCACGACGTCTTGCTGGTGTTGATCAACCGCAAGTCGCAGATCTTTTGATAATGCGACGCATCGACATCAACAAATGGCATAGAGCTTTGGCGCCTTTCTTTTTTTTTCTTTCTTTCTTCCTTCCTTCCTTTTTCCTTGTTTTTGGTGCGACCTCGATATCTCCAATACAGGTTAGTGAGAGGGTGAGCTACAACTTGGGAACAGCGAGCTGTGACCTCGTATCTTCCATGATCTTCAAGGATAGAGTTGCAGACGGGGACCAATGTCGAGTTGATAGTTTGTTCTTAGCTGCATGATGGCAGACGCCCCAGCCTTTGCGAGTCGTCTTCTAGAAGGTCGTGTGCCCAGACTTGGCAGCGGTTCGACCAGATCAGAATGAGGACCACCCCTGTCGGATGCAGCGACGGCGTCAAAGAAGAACCGGGTTGAGCGTTTAGGCGGGGACAGGAGTGGATCCTGCCAGGTAAGGCGGCGGTAGTGCCGCCGCTGCTGCTGCCTCAACCTGCAGATCTAGCTAAAGCAGACAGAACTTTCGAGACAAGCCGGTCATCGTCTGATGTTCCAACGCGCCGAGCATACATCCACTCATTGGAGAAGAGGACGAGAGACCACATTGGAGTATGTGTATACAAGACTTGTGGTGCCACAAGCATCACTTGGAGCACACGAAATGATGGCGAGGAGGCAAAAAGAACTCTGCACGCCTCTCACCGGAGGCTGTGGAGTTCGTGCCCCGCGGAATTGGGCGGGCTTGCTCTCCTGCTAGCCTTCCCAACAGGGCAATCTGCTAGCCACCGCCTCAATTGCTGACATCCGGTCAAACTCTGCTGATGAGAACGTTCGTCCAGGGGGAGGGTCAGATAGTGTCGTAGCCCCAATCCACAATCTAACACGCTCAATACCAAGTCCACTTACTCTTGGCCAACTCTCGGCTGCTTCTATCGATACAGTGAGTGTAACCCTTCATACAGAGATCCTGCATATTGAAGCATGAGGAGATCCAAGATACAGCAAAAAAAGAACCGTAAAAAAAAAAAAGGGTAAAAGTGAAAAGGGCGAGCTAGGAAAATTGAAGCAAACAGCAGTGCCGAAAACAAGTGGGACTTGGGAACTTGGCGACGGAAAGGCAACACTGCGAGATTCGCACCGGGTACTGGGCATGCATAACTTGCATCCTGGTCTCCAGCAAGCGGAGACGGTGGCTGCGTGCCATGGCGGCGGTCTTCCAAGATCTTTGGCCAGCACTTTGGATCGAAGAATCCCGAGAAGCCGGTACCTCGACGCCTTCTCGTGGGCATGTCTTGGTCTATTAGGAATTGATGCCTCAGTCGTTGAATGGCGGACGATCAGAAGCTTGCGGGAGAGAGAAGGGAGTGACAGACGCCTCGTCCAAGGGCATTTTCGGAGAGCGAAGTCCTATGAAGGGAACGTTGACTGAGCTGAAAGGCCAAGGTGTTGCGCCCAGGCTGCCTACCACCCTCGTTGCAGAAAGGAGCGTGGTAACAGCAGCAGCGGCAGCAGCAGCAGCAGCAGCAACAGCACCACCACCACCACCACCACCATCACCATCATCACCAGGCCCGACACCTGATGATTTGAACAGTTTCTGGCTCGTATCGGGTAACCGGCGTGGCAGGATGATTGTTTCGTTTCATTGTCGTCCTGAACCCTTACCAAAGTTTTGACAGCTTGCTGATCCTCCCCCTCCGTTGCCGTCATCGACTGGCCCCTGTGGCCCCCGTGACCCCATCGTCCTCTCTCCAAGTTCCTCGGCCATGTACCCACTCGCTTCCGCTAACAACCACACATGTGCCACACACCCTTCCGCCTCGAGAAAATGCTGAGCTGAGCGCTAGGAGGACCGCAATAATGACAAAAAAGAAAAAAGCAACCCACTCTTTGTCATGACGAAACGTCTCTGCGACCTCCTTCATACCGAGACAATGTCGTAAGGTTTTGTTCGAAAGCTGCTTTGGTCTTAACCTTTCCCCATGATTGTCTCTCGGGCCCGAGGAGGCTGTGGGATAGAGGTCCTTCCTTCGTTCTACGTCCCTGCAAGATCTCAACTACTGGACCTAGTTTTGAATCCGGCAAATGAAGCGATCGTGGGTGTCTGTTGGTCTATGTCCACCAATTCACCACTCCGCATCGTCTTGGCCCATTCCGCCTGTGGTGTAAGGCATATTGTTTTCTTTCGTTGATATTGGAGCACTTCTTTTCGAAATCTGTTGTTTCCTTTCAGCCAAACTGAGATTTGTGCTCCTCATGTGATCCGCTGTTGTCAATGTTTTGACAGTACAACGCATCTCGCGCTTGATCCCGTCTATCACTCCAAGCCGTAAAGCACACGGGGAGAAGAGTGTGGCAGAAACTTTTTCTTGGCGCTAGGTGCTGCACAGTATTAATCGAACCGAGCGGACTTTCCGGGTTTAGTCAAAAGCCCTCACTGCGTCCTGTTCCTTCCTTTCGCTCTTATTCACCTTCCGTTTTCTGATCAGAACTTGCGCGCTCAACCACCACTTTTGTCTGCCTCTCAAGACGAGCATATCAGCCACCAAAAGTCTGGACCGGACGGCGCTTGTGAGGTGGTACGTCGCCTCAAGCATTCACTGCGTGGCACGTCTTGGCGCGTAATTGTTTTGACAGCGACGCCTGTGGCGCCGCATGTCGAAGCTTGCGCGTCGGCCGCGTCCCCGGCGGCTTGACTTTTCGACGGATGGTCGCATCATCAAGAGCCCCAGCTTGGAGGTGGGAGGGGCTAAGTGCTACAGCACCTAGGGCTACTGCTAATAATGGGGGACCTCATCCGTCAACCCCTAAATATGCCACGCGGCAGTCCGTACAGCCGGTTGGCAGCAGCCACCGGTGCGTCTTTAGGGGGGGGGGGGGGGGGGGGGGGTT